>JAIUZE010002253.1:0-145155 GCA_022085475.1 Heliosperma pusillum | reverse complement strand
AAGTATAATTATGAGCAATTATACAACAACAAGTTGAATTATTGTCAAAAATTGTGTGATGACTAATTTTTGAGGCCTAAATGAGTTGGGATAATTAACTTGGACTTAAATATGATTTAAGTATTGTTTGGTGATTTTAAAGTGTTATTATCACACATTTCCGTAAAACCGGGTTATATTCGATATAAACCGTTAATTAGTGCGATTTGGCATTTAACATGAGCATGTTTTATACATATTATAATGCTGCATTTATTTATGAATGTTCATTATTTTCAATTTCTGAATGTCCTAATTTTGGTTTTATGTAATTGGAATTTGTTATTTTTCTTTGTATGGCCTTGAGTTTAATCGATTTGCCCGGAAATGTAAGGGAATATTTGATGTCGGTTGAATTACATGTGATTCTCAAATCAACTTTTATTGTATTATTTTATTTTACAAATGTATAATAGGAAAATATTGTAATTTTATTATATATTTTGTAACTAATTGTAAAACCGGAGTTTCCCAAAGATGGTGCCATTCGGAAAGGAGTTCCGAGAGAGACGGTGACCTAGGGAGGCGTGCTTATGAAGTTCAAGGGACCAAAGGAGTTGGTTTCCGAACTTGTAATAGATTATATGATTTTCTATTCTAGGAAAGGCCATACTAGGAGTTTTATTTTATGCTTGCATTTTTATTTAATATGTTTGCATGCATTGCCAAATCGCCATAACATGACATGCATATTTATCGAGTATTCGACCGTGTCAATTTAAATAATCGTTAATTCATCGATTTAGTTCAATTTAACATGATAGATTATAAATTGTCATGACCTCTCATAATAAATAATTGAGATCAAGCCTTACCAAATGTTAGAACCCATGAATCCCAATTTCGCAAGGAAGTAGGCTCGGCTCACCGGGGTGCTAAACTTGTTACGTGGGGTAAGTGGGGTAATAAAGGTTATTATTTCGAAATTTGGATTGAGCTCAACGGAAGTATTCGCGACCGTAGCCGCATGTGTTCCGGGCTTAAGATACACATCCACGATTCAAACAGGGTCACAACTATCATCGGACCGAGAGTTCTAATGTTAGAATCGATTAAAGAGTTAATCCACCGAATTATGTTAATGAGGGATGAATCGGCTTACCGTGCCCAAGTTGATATGAATTTGGATCTCGGAATCATTTATAATAGTTGGGTAGAGGTCACTATTTAAATGCTAAAACTTGTTTAAAATGTTTACAGGTATTTAAAAATGATAAATGTTGACATTTCCTTTGTGTCTTTAAAATTTGTAGTTAATATTGTTTATTCGAAATGGCAAATGCTAATTCATCCACCACCATCTATGCTCCAATTCTCACGAATGTCTCATAGGCTTCGATCCTTCGTGGATCGATGCAAGTTAGAAAAGAATGGCGCTAATTTTACCAATTGGGATATGCAACTCCATTTGGCCGCGGCGGGTGACGACCGGTTTCGTTACCTTGCCAAGGCCTCTCCCACCACACCTAATGAAAGGTCAACCGCCACGCAAGGCGAGCCTATGAGGCTAGCCACAAAGAGTCCGCCGCGATCAAAAACATTTTGATCTTCTCGATGGAGGCCGATCTTTAAGGGAGTGTCATAAGATGAGCACGGCCTATGAGATCTATGCCTAGCTTGTGATCATGTTTTTCACAAGCTCCTAGGATCTTACAATATAAGACGGTTTCCACATTATTCGACATGAACCAAAAAGGAGGGCCAAAAGTTAGCCCTCATGTACTCAAAGTGATTGAGCATGTCGAGACTCTTAAATTGCAAGGGGTGACCATTCCCGAACAACTCGTTATCGACCGAGTCTAACATTCTTTGGGGAAAATAAAAGCATATGTGAAGTTTAGGGTAAACTACAATATGCATAACATGAGAAACCTCTGTTCATGAATTGCACAAGATGCTTGTGCAAGCTGAGAGAGACATGAGACTAAATGTTAGCACCTCCAAGGATATAAAATAGTAAGGGGAAGTTCAAGAAAGGTGGTAGTAAAGGGAAGAAGCCCTCCACTTTCAAGGGAAAGGGTAAAGCTATTGAGAATAGCTCTCCCATGCCCATCATTGTAATGGCATAAGGCATTGGAAGAGGAATTGCACTTAATATCTAGGAGATATCAAAACTGGAAAGATGTTTCTGTTGGTAATTTATCCCTATCGTTTATGTTATGATCTCAACTTTGGTATATAGATACGAGTTTTAATTCTTACCCTATTTAATTGTAATTAGGGCATCCTAGCAAGGATAAATGCAAGAACAAGCAAGCCTAAGAAAGCTCTTCAAAGGAAGCTAAGGTAGCCACCAATGATTGAAGATCTATGGAAGCTTGGTCTCATTTTGAATTGTCAAAATTTTGGGATGTATTTTGAGACATTGTTTTTAGAACTTTTATAATTTCCTTGTTTGACATGGAAATTTGTTTAACTCCTTTTATTGACATTGGTTGTAATTGGATTTAGTGACTTGGTTCTCAACCCAAGTCATTCGGTTTGTTGAAACTTTTAGTTCTAAAAACTTGTCATCATACTATACTTGCACAAATAACATAAATTATATCGACTCAAATTGATCATGTAAATATTATGATGATGGGATCATTATAATAAAAGGCTAAGAATTCGATTCTCACCTTGAAAGATCAATTGCTAAGTCAAAATTGAGTTATTGAACTCAAAGTAGGTAGTCTACCAAACCAATTGGCATCACCACTTATAAAGAAAGTAAATGACATGAATATGAGTTCACCTCTTTTGCTCTTATAGAACTAGTCTATGTTGAAGCTAAGATTCGATGTCTTTACAAAGAAGTCTTTAGTAGATCACTTAAGGTCATGTTGTCATACTTCCACCTCCCTTACAAGTATGAGTACAAAATTGTTTGTGGCTCAT
This sequence comes from Heliosperma pusillum, assembly GCA_022085475.1. Taxonomy (NCBI): domain Eukaryota; kingdom Viridiplantae; phylum Streptophyta; class Magnoliopsida; order Caryophyllales; family Caryophyllaceae; genus Heliosperma; species Heliosperma pusillum. The sequence continues at coordinate 142,236 of JAIUZE010002253.1, read as the reverse complement.
AAGGCTATCTTTAAAGAAAATAGTTGTATTTTTCTAAAGATAGAGTGGGAGAAAATAAGCCACAACGAAAAACTAGTTAGGAACTAGTGAGAAAACCAAAAGAAAATGTTCTTAGGTTAGACTCAAGACTAGTGAGGAGACCAAAAGAAAGCGTTCTTAGGTGAATCCTTAGACTAGTGACGAGACCAAAAGAAATTGTTCTTGATATAATAAGATTATGATCTATGAAGTGGAAGTACCTAGAAATTTTAAAATTTGATTTTCTAACATAAGAAACTTATGAAACTATATGGAATCTATGCAAAGAAAATGTTTTATTTGGAGTTGTCCAAATTGTAGTTGCATGGATAGACATGTAGATGTCTACAAAAGCCAAGTTAATGCGTAACTATGCTTAGATCCAAATCATCAATGATATACCTCATAATAGGTGTGTACACGATACACATCAAAACCACATGTCCAAATAGAGACTTGGAATAGGATGTGTGCATGACACAAGCCTATTGTATGTATCTACCTAGAGGTTATGATGATCTTTTCTATTATAAAGAAAGGTTTCACTCGAATTGTCGAAAAGTCATGTATTGACATGAAATACTGTGGGAGTTAAAGTCATGTATAGACATGAAATTAAGTGGGAGTTTAAGTTATCATGTAAAGACATGAAGTTCAGTGGGAGAAATTGTTTTCCACATGAATGACGTTTCACTCATTAAGAGTGACATATTCATATCACCTTTTGAAAGGAGTGGTTGGATTTAATGTTGGATGAAAGAGGGCAACATGTATACTAAAATCAAAATCTATTGTGGAATAGAAGATTTTAGCTTGGCATTTAAAAGGTATCTTATATCGATAAGATCCTTAATCTCTTCAACAAGTTAAATAGGTTGTTTATATGGATAAAAGTGGGATCACTATGAAAGGGTCATAGTCATCCACTAAACCTAAGAGTTGTTGATCACATGATATCGATCATGTGTGCCATAACATACATATAGCTAAATGAATTGTATGCTGGGAGCATGACAAGCCTAAAACAAAATAATCCACATGAAAGTCATTGGATAGCCTACGAGAACATCCGTAGAGTTCTCAAGGAGGACTAGGGATACATTCTTGTGTTTGGTAGAGAAAATTTGACAATGTGGTAAAGGTTACACAAACCCAAATTTCCAAACTTATAAGGATTTATCGAAATCCTAGGCGTACTTTTGTTATACAAGAAGTGAATAACTAAAAGAATGATTGAAGAGTCAATCCTTATAAATTCTACAAATAGAGACCTAGTACATTATGATGAGGATAAGGTGGTTTAAAAGGAAATAATAGTAGATCCCTTCACCTAAATACCTATCAATTATCATGATAACGAGTGGGAGAATCTTTCAAGTTAAAGAGCCCAATGCTAGATAGAGATCTAGACATGTACGTAGATGAATTCATGTTATTAGGAATAACGTTGGATGGAAGGAAAAAGCAATTCACAAGGTTGGAATAAGTGAATATATGGTATATTCACTACTCAAGCCTTTATTACATTTAATAAGATCGTCATGAATTGTCATGGACGAAATAAACTTTAGATTATATGATATGAAGCAATAACATTGTGTTGATTGTTCATATATGATAATCACATTTATCGTTAGAGTTTCATAAACTCGGTTTTGTGCTTTGTTACATCCAAATGGATTGTAGAGACAATTTTGGACTCCATTAAAATGGACTGGATTAACATAGCATTGGCCCCTAGTCACTGATATGAGGTGACATCTCGAAGTGACTAGATTGTGGTGCGATTGATGGCAAGTTCAAGTGTTATAGGGTCATAGGGATGACCAATCAATCACATAGACAGACTGTAAGGGACAATCTGTCGGGCAGTGACCGCTTATAGAATTCTGGCAATTTTTGTAGCCTTGTCGTGGCAAGAGCTACTAGTATTCTTTTGAATCAATTCTTTGACTAAAGACTGTTCACCTAAGATGGCACAGTTTCAGAGTGACTTTGATTTATGCTCTACGACCTTCGTAACTGGGGTCAAATGGGCATCTTTTGGGTCATGATGAGCTGTGGCTATGCAAAGGGAATAGTGCGATAGGAATTGTCCACCCCTTGTCAGGGTTGTTTTAAATCTCAAGGCCACTCGAGGAGGAGTAAGCTGAAAATGCGTGGCCACGCTCGGAAGGTATCTATGGTAGATAATTCCGGTCAGACAGTTCCTCTCCAGATCGAGGGGGGGGGAAACGGAAACCACTCTTTGATATGATCAAAAATTACAAGGAACGGGACCCTGCAAGTAGACCTGGCAAAAAAAAATGACCGACCCGAATAAAACACGAAACGATAGATGACCCGAGACCCGAAAGCGACCCGGAATTGCCTGACCCGAGGATGACCCGAAACCCGAATTGACCCGAATTGACCCGACCCGAACCTTGACTTACCCGAAAGAGACCCGACCCAAAATAACCCGATCCGAAACCACCGACCTACACACGACCCGATTTGAAATGATCCTAAATGACCCAATTTATTGTGATTAGGGGTGATAATGAGGCGAGACGGACCATGTGCAGCTCAAGCTCGGCTTGGTCCAAGTCGACCCGTGCCAGTTTGCCTCGACACGGGCTTGACTCGAAAACTAACTTGATCATTTTGACCTGAAAATGGCCTAAATAAATCGGATATGAATCTAAAATAACCCGACCCAAAATGACCCATACCCGAAATGGCCCAGACCCGAAGTGACCCAAACCCGAAACTGACCCAAACCCGAAAGCGACCCTACCCGACCCGACCCGACCCGAAAGATTGAGCAAACCCGAGATGACCTGACCCATATCGACCCGACCCAAACCCGACCCGTTTGACCCATTTGTCAGGTCTACCTGCAAGACACCTTGCATTGAGTGAGAGATATTGTAATAGGACAAGAGAATTGGTGACGCACACTTGTCTCGGACAAGTGGGAGATTGTTGGAGTAAATGTTTTCAACAATAGTGCGATCACATAATTAAATCTCAATAATAAGAATACAAAGGGATGATGAATATTATAGTCAACTGGTCAACATAAATCGGTAATGATTGGCTCAATTGAGTTTGACGTTACTGTCGTATGACGGTGGTGATCAGTTGATCCCTTGAGGTCACACCTAAAGGACCATCCCCTAATCATGTACATTAATTAATTGTATAGTGATACAGATTAATTAATCCCTTAATGAACAGTTTTTTAAGTGAGAATTATATCTTATTGTAATATGATTAAATAAGATTCATTTTGGTAATTTAATTGTTATATTACTAAGAATGCATTATGTTTATGAAACATTTGAGATAAGTGAATTTGGTTAATTATAATTACAAATTGTTGTAGATTATTTTAACCAAATATGAGAGGACCCATTTTATTTACATGTAATTATAAAATGTGACTTAAAATGTTAAGTCTAATTCATTTGTTATGAAATTGCATTTAAATTGGTTAAATGCACATTTATAAGCAAAATTACATGTTATATGTCACATGTCACACTTGTGACAAATGACAAATTGCAAAAATAAAATGGACACCCATATTACATGGGTGAACCGGTTTTGGTAGTGTACCAAGAGGGTGATTATTTTTGTGTATTATTCTAATTAGGAATTAGACATAATCATACCCAAAACTATTACCAACACTCAACCTTTTTTACATTGTTAAGAACAATTGGAAGTGACAACACCCCACCCATGTGCGGTGTGGGTGACCGGTTTCAACAAGGCAATGATGGCTTGTTTTTCCTCTTATTTATACAATACACTACCTCATATAATTCATTCATGCAAAAATCACTTCTTCTCTCTAACATCTCACTAAACTTAAGAAGTTTACATAATACTTATAGTTCATATTCTCTAATAATATACTAGTGTAGTATTAAGAGTTATTAGATCATTTTAAAGGGTTACTACATTTAATACTAGTGTAGTATTATTTTGTAGAGATTAAGGGTAGTCTTGGGTGCAACTAATTGGAGAGTTTCTAATTTGAAACTTGGAATTCATCCTCATCTTACTAGCTCAAGATCAATATTTGAAAGGAGTTCAAATATTGTGCCCGTTTCCATATAATCAATGTAAGAAATGGTTCTTTCCTTTATATTTTGTTATGCATGCATAAGATTTATTTAGTTTAAGAGTAAACTAAATGTATTATGATATTAGAAGTGTCTAATATTTAGTTTAAGAAACTTACAGTTGTCAACGTATTCGTACGTTTGGATGGAGGATTATATGATTGATTATTTGTAATCTTTCGATGACTTGGCATGGTTTTATTTGTCGAGTCTCAATCTTTTTAAGCTTATGCCTCTAACGGTGAGATGCAAGCCCTAGTGAGTGTATGGTTGCCTAACAGTGTCTTCACCGACTCTATCTATAATATGATGGTTACCGTTTTGTACTTCATGTACCTATATCCTTATGTATTGAAATGTCTATTTATACTTCTTGTAATTCACATGTATATTAATATATGTATGCTCATACTTATGTATTTCCGTTTAAGTATGTTATTTGTGATATGGCTGGGAGAACCCGGAGTTACTCCCCTCTGACTGTGGCGTTCATGTTTTCATGAATGAACAGGTTGCTTGGATGGTTTTGCTTGTGTTTTTGGGTTCGGGTGTGAGCTAGCGGGCGTTGGCCTCGACGATTCACCCATAGACGTTGTTTAGCTAGTTTGCTAATAACTTTTATGTTTTATCACGTTTTGAGAGACCATGTCTCTTCGTAGTACGTTATACTTTAGTTTGTATTTATTTGACATTCCTCGTACTCTCCCTTTGGCATGTAAAAAGTCTCAAAATTATCGTATTTTCCGCTATATAAATTGCATGCTTGTTATGTTTTATTTCCGCTATCGCGATGGTTGTCACACGGAAATTCCGTCCCGTCAGTAGGTAATGTTAGTGACGAAAATTCCGTCAGTGACCGTCAGTTAATTTTACCGACATTGACTTTAGTCAACGCGCCATTTTGCACTGACGGTCACTGACGGAATTTCTGTCAGGACTAAATTTATGTCAGTTTTCCGTCAAAATTCCGTCAGTTTCCCGAAATTACTGACGGAGTATTTTTCCCGTCAGAAGGACCATCAGTTTGTTGAAATATCCTTGTAGTGGACACGCATGTCGCGGAAATCAACAAACAACAACAACAACTCAAATTCAATTGTTACCCAATCATTTCTACCATCATTTATCATCATCAAATCACATTAAAGCAACATAATCATGTCCAATCATTAGATATAATTACTTAATACAATAAATCCAACAACATTAACATAACATTGCAATAGACTAACATATGAGCGGAAAATCAACATGTAAATGAGTAGTAAACACATGTTCAAGTGGAAATAACACAACGACATCATCTTTCTTATGGAATACTACTTCTAACATGTAAAACACATAAAAGGGATATCGAGTTACCCTTTACCGTTACCTTTTAGCGCTTCACTCCTCTTCTATCCTCCTCCACCAAGAAGTAGTCTTTGTCGGGATCTTCAAGGTCTCCTCCTACAAGTTGGACATAAAATATGAATAAATTTCATCGTTGAAAAAGATGGAGAAAATAAAGTGGTGCAAATTAGAACCTTTCTTACTTTAAAAAAAAAAAGAGGGAAAGAAAAGATGAATAAAGCAAGAAAAATCAAGAGGAAAGAGTAAGGAATGAGGGAGTTATAGTTGTTTTGAGCTTTGAAGCTTTGAGAGAGTAAATATGGATGTTTAAGGTTTAGTGGAGGGAGATGGAGTTGTGAATAATGTGCTGAAACTTTAGAGAGTGAAAATGAGATGTTGGGTATGATTTTTGGTGAGTGGAAAGAGTCATTCGCCTATTATTCATTATGAGGCCTAATCCACCCGTTTTCTCGAGTAGAACCCAAATATGGGCTCGGAATAGACGGATTTGACACGGATTTTACCCAACTAAATAAAATGCTAATCAAAGACTAAACTAACACTAGCTAATATTAATATAATATTATTAAATAGTAAATACTAAAATCGCGGGTGTTACAATCATCCCACCCTTTAAAAAGTTTCGCCCTTGAAACAACAGCGAAAGAAAGATACCTTAATCAAATAGACTCGGGTATTTAGCACTGTGGGAGATATCGGTATACTTCCCTTTAAATAATTCGGATTATACTGAAGTTATAACTATATGAATTTCTAGTCATAAATGAAATTGCATAATATAAACAAGAGATTAAGAAATAACCTTCGGTCCTATAAAAAGGCCTAAGAAGAAATACCAAAGTAGGTATTCTCCTAATCGTTGCACCCAAGATGGTTCAAGAAATGCCTTCGTCGTGCTAGAACGAATACCCAAAAATTACTTCTAATTTTGTGTGTATATTGATGATGAATATGAAGATGAATGAGAGAGATAAAAATCAGAATTTTCTTTCTCTCTTTTTCTTTGTGTGTGCCGTGAGATTTTTGGTTCACTAGGGTTTGTTTTTTTTTTCCTTTTATCTCACAAGTGCCGTGAGATTACAAGAGGAAAGCCACAAAAATCAAAACCCTAGTTTCCTTATTTATCTCAACCTATATTAGGTAGTTAGCATATATCATTTAATATATACATAATGTAATATGTATTCTAATTATTACTAGTAATGGATCGTCACATAAACCGAGTAATGCCGGACCAATACACTATAACAATATCGGGTAACACATATCCGCCAACTTAAATATAACAGTTTACATTTAGTTTAGACCAACATTATATACATGGATTAAATATAACATTTTATATTCAATTACCAGCTAACATTATTTAATCGTTATTAAATAATCGTATCATCATCACATTGACTAATATTTTAGTAAAATACATCGACTAACCTTTTAGTCATTTAATAAGGCATCAATATGATTATTTTCTCCAATAATCACATCTCTCAAACACATCCTTTAGGTGTGACTTTTAGGGATCAGTTGATCACCGCCATCTGTATGAGAATAACGTCAAACTTATCTAGCAAGCCAACTGTTATCGATAAACGTTAATCAACTGATTATAATACAAAGTATACCCTATGAACCTTAGCTGTTATCACACTAACTGTGGAGGAAACTAGCTCCAACAATCTCCCACTTGTCCTTACAAGTGTATGTGCGATAACCGATTCTCATATCCTTAAATTTCTCCCACTCAATGTAAAACAATTTGCAAAGTCCGCATTCACAAAGGTCGTATTTTACAAGTGATCAGTATCAAGAGTGGTTTTCCCGACTAGAGAGTAACTCAACTGATAAACGAATCATTATTCGAGCATGGCCATGCATTTCAGTTACTACTCCTCGAGTGGCCCTGAGAAATAACAAAACCTGATAAAGGGTTGGATATTTTCCTCAACTCGAATCCTGCAGATGTAAGCACAGTATGAAATGACCCAGTAAAAATCTGCTTGGCCTCCTGTTACGGTCGACCGTGAGAAAGAAACCAAAGTCACCCAAAAACTGCCTTAATCTCAAGAGACAGTCGATAGTCAAAAGAATCGACTCTAGGAACACTATGGACGTCCAATCCACGACCTGGAACCGAATGTTGTTAAACATTTAGGACTCCATAACGTCGTCACGAATTACAATGTCCTACGAGGTATCCTTATAACTCGTATTTGTGATCGATCAGTCAACAGTTTGACTTATGGCTCGTTGAACCCACCATCAATCGACTCAACAATATAATAGCCAGAGTTATCAGCTCATGTAGGCGATTACGGACCAAAACACATATAATGTTATTCAGTTCACTTTGTGGTGTTCAATGTTGTCCATACAATCCACATGAAAAACAAAATATGAAAACAATACGATGAAGTTATTATTAGTATATGAAAAAGATGTATCTAATTCATACAAACAGCTAATACAACTCAGGAACACGTTTAATTCCCATGGAAGTAACGTGCCCTACATGCTTATCATGTCTTAACGGTTTAGTGAGAGGATCTGCTATGTTATCATCCGTAGCAATCTTGTCTATCACTATCTCCTTTTGCTCCACGTAATCTCTGATCATGTGAGCCTTTCGAAGTACATGTCTAGATTTGTTGCTAGAGTTAGGCTCCTTAGCCTGGAAGATGGCACCTCTATTATCACAATAGATGGTGATCGGGTCATTCGAACTAGGATTTATGGCAAGTCCTTGTAAGAATTGACGCATCCATATAGCTTCCTTTGCAGCCTCAGAAGCGACATAGTACTCGGACTCAGTCGTAGAATCTGCTATAACACTCTGCTTGGAGCTTTTCCAGCTGACCGCATCGCCATTAAGAGTAAATACAAATCCAGACTGAGATTTCGAGTCATCCCGATCCGTTTGGAAGCTAGCATCTGCGTAACCGGTTGCGCAAAGCTTAGTCTCTCCTCCATAAGTCAATACCCAATCCTTAGTCCTCCGTAGGTACTTAAGGATATTTTTAACAGCCATCCAGTGTGTTTCACCTGGATTGCCTTGGTACCGACTGGTCATACTGAAAGCATATGCCACGTCTGGACGTGTGCATATCATGGCATACATGATCGATCCTATAGCTGATGCATAAGGAATTCGACTCATGCGCTCGACCTCTTCAGATGTCTTGGGTGCCTGAGCTTTACTCAAATGCATCCCAGGCGTCATTGGAAGATACCCCTTCTTGGAGTTGGTCATGCTGAACCTTTCAAGAATCTTATCTATATAAGACTCCTGACTGAGTGATAACATCCGTCGTGATCTATCTCTGTAGATACGGATTCCCAATATGCGCTGTGCCTCGCCCAGATCTTTCATCTGGAAATGGTTCTTTAACCATACCTTAACCGAAGATAAGAGAGGAATATCATTCCCTATCAAGAGTATGTCATCGACATACAATATCAAGAAAACGATTTTACTCCCACTCGACTTGACATATAAGCATGGTTCCTCAACCGATCGAGTGAAACCATTTGCTTTTATGACTTGGTCGAAACGATGATTCTAACTCCGAGAAGCTTGCTTAAGTCCATAAATGGAACGCTTAAGCTTGCACACTTTCTTAGGATTCTGAGGGTCAATGAAAACTTCGGGTTGTACCATGTAAAACTCTTCCTCCAAATAATCGTTTAAGAAGGCGGTTTTCACGTCCATCTGCTAAATTTCATAGTCATGAAAAGCGGCAATCGCTAAGATTATCCGAATGGAACGCAGCATGACTACGGGTGAAAAGATTTCATCATAATGCAATCCTTGCACTTGAGTGAAACCTTTTGCCACTAGTCGTGCCTTATAGGTGTCTGGTTGTCCCCCTACGGAATGCTTTATCTTGTAAAGCCATTTGCACTAAAGAGGCCAAACCTTATCAGGCAAATCAACCAGATCCCATACGTCATTCTCATACATAGAGTCCATCTCGGATTGCATGGCCTCAAGCCATAGCTTTCCGTCGGAACAGGTCATGGCTCCTTTATAGGTAGCGGGTTCGTTACTCTCTAGGAGAAAAACATCGTCTCTATCGTTCTCCTCGACCATACCAATGTATCTGTCTGGAGGTATGGAGACTCTACCCGACCTTCTAGGTTCCTCAGGAATATTAACCACAGCAGAAGATGAAGGAACATCTTCCTCCATCGGTTGCTCGGTTGTTGGTTCTTGAATCTCCGACAGATCGAAGGTTCTTTCAGTTGTCTTGTTCTCGAGAAACTCTTTCTCTAGAAACTTCGCACTAGCCGCAACAAAAACACGTTGTTCGGTAGGCGAATAAAAGTAATGACCAAACATTCCTTTTGGATAACTAATAAAGTATGTCTTGACTGATCGCGGTCCGAGCTTATCCTCGTGTCTCCACTTGACATAAGCCTCGAGTCCCAAACCTGAATGAAGGACAAGTTATGGACTGTTCCCTTCCACATTTCAAATGGAGTATTTTCAACAGCTTTAGACGGACTTCGATTAAGTATAAGAGCAGCTGACAAAAGAGCATAGCCCCACAATGAATCAGGCACAACCGTGTGACTCCTCATGGATCGAACCATATCAAGTAATGTTCGATTTCTCCGTTCGGACACACCATTTAATTGAGATGTTCTAGGTGGAGTTAACTGTAGTACTACACCACAGTTTTTAAGGTGTTGATCAAACTCATTCGAAAGATATTCGCCACCACGATCTGAACGTAGTGCTTTAATCTTTCTACCCAGCTGGTTTTCAACCTTATTCTGGTATTCCTTGAACTTATCAAAGGACTCACTTTTGTGCTTCATTAAGTAGACATATCCATATCTACTCAAATAGTCCGTGAAAGTGATAAAATATCTATAGCCATCTCTAGCGTTGATTGACATAGGTCCACACACATCAGTATGTATGAGTCCTAATAGGTCAGCAGCGCGCATTCCAACACCTTTGAAGAAAATTCGAGTCATTTTGCCTATGAGACATGATTCACACGTGCCAAATGATGCATAGTCAAATGGGGAGATAGTCCCATTGTCAATGAGCTTCTTCACGCGTTTTTCATTTATGTGTCCCATACGGCAATGCCATAGATAGGTTTGATCTTTGTCACCAACCTTTACCTTTTTATTACTCACATGCAATATATCTGTGGTTTGATCTAAAACATAAATCCCATTCATGGAAACTGCTTTACCATAAATCATTTCGTTAAAAGAGAAAATACAGCTATTATCCTTTATTACAAATGAAAAACCGTCCTTATCGAGTACGGAAACAGAAATAATGTTTTTAGAAATAACAGGGTACATAGTAACAGTTATTTAAAAATAACTCAAATCCACTAGGGAGTTGGATTAAATATGTTCCCATTGAAACGGCAGCTACTCTTGCTCCATTCCCCACTCGCAGGTCCACATCACCCTTTTCGAGAGTTTTGATGTTTCTTAGGCCCTGCAAATGATTACACAGATGAGAACCACAACCAGTATCAAGTACACAAGTTCCGAAACTTGCATGGTTAATCTCAATCATATGAATAAAAGAAGACATACCAACAGGAGTGACGCGGCCTGCTTTTACGTCTTCAGCATACACGGGATAGTTCCGCCCTTTCCTGGCTTCTTGAACTTCGGCTTTCCTACAGCTAGGTCGGCCTGAGCCTTGCCCTTACCCTTACCCTTGTTTGCAATCTTGAGAACGTCCTGCTTCAGGCTCCCACTTAATTTCAGATCCTTCTCAGTCCGTATGAGAAGTGAGTGTAGCTGATGATGATTTCTCTTTAAATCATTCATATAGTAATTTGCCCTGAATTGGGCAAAACCATCATGAAGTGAATGAAGCATGCGGTCAATGACCACGGTCTCTTTGATTTTGCAATCAAGTGCCTCCAGTTTTTCAAAATTCTCGATTATATCGAGAATGTGTGGGCTAACCGGTTGGCCCTTCTGGAGTTCCGCCTCAAAGAAGCGAGTGGTAAGCTCATACATAACGATCTGCGGTGCTTTTGAGAACTCGTTAGTGAGCGTGGTGAAAATCTTGTTTGCACCTTGGGCAATGAATCGTCTTTGCAAATTGGATTCCATTGAAAAGATGAGTACGTTCTTTATCGCACCCGCCTCCATTACGAAATCACTATAAGCAAGTGATTCATTTGCTCCTGCATTGGGGCCTGGGTTCGGCGGTAGTGGCTCAGTCAAGTACTTGAGCTTACCGTCAGCTATGGCAGCATTCCGTAATGAAGCCTCTCAGTCCGCAAAGTTGGACCCGTTATTCTTCAGTCGCGTGTACTGATTCATGTTGTCCATGAACATTTTAAGCCAGGATTCGCGTGCGAGCGTGGCACTTGGCATAGGGGCATCAGTATGTCCAACCATTTGTTATAACAGTTTTATCGATATAAATGAATGCTACAATGCGAAAAAGGAAATAAAACATAATAAGCATTTTCATCGTTTTAATTAAGTCTAATGCAAAACCAATTAATGCGACGACTCTTGCATTTATACAATTGACCTCCCTCAAGAATTATATAAATGATCCCAAGACTCAATTTCAGTAAATTGATAAGCCAACTTCTTGGCTAATTCTACTTTTAGAATTCTTGGTCGATAAATTTCTGTAAATTCTATCTTAAGTCCATCATAATCACGAGATATTACTCGGACTATAATGTTGAGGTAAAATAGGTCACCACATACTACTTACCCAACGTAGAAGGGATCATATGGAGAGTAAGGTCCTATATGCCTACCCACGAAGAAGGGATTCATAGCAGTTTTCCCTATAAAGACTAATCTCAATTTTAGGTTTTAGAGGAAGGTCCATCAGCTTTAATTTTATTCATTTAAGTGAACGAATGATCTAGCATTTTGAGAATGAATAATTTAAGATGATAGCTTTTAGAATTATGAGTGACATCTGGATGTCGATGATAATTAACATACAATCTATATGAGTCAATTTTCATGCAATTAAGTAGTAGTAGGTGGTTTGGTTTAGGCGGAATATGATGCAATAACTATCATGCAAAAGAAAAACAATAAGAACGGAAAAATGAAAAACAAAGTACAAAGTACTAGTGTGGCCTATCCTATCAAAATAGAACAAAAATACACTTTGGAATCCATCCTTATGGACCCTAAAAGCTTGACTTGATGTTCCATCTTGGTCCATGTAGCGGGAGTGTGTGACAACCCTCGCGAATGCGGAAATATAAAACATACAAGCATGTGAAATAATATGTGGAAATACGGTATTTTAAAAACCTTTATACATGCAAGATAGATAACACGAGGAGTGTCAAAATATTACAAACTAAGTACGAAATACAACAAAGAGACGGGGTCTCTCAAAATGTTAGCAAAGAACAAGTGTTTAGCAAAACTAGCTAAATCGTCTAGAGGTGAAACTTCCAGGGACAACGCCCGCTAGCTCACACCCGAACCCAAAATAGTCAAAGCAAAAAGCCATCCATGCAAGCAACCTGTTCATTCATGAAAAACATGAACGCCACAGTCAGTGGGGAGTAACTCCGGGTTCTCCCAGCCATATCACATTAAACGTACATAGAAGGAAATACAAAAGTAAAATCATACATATAAGATATACATGTGAGATACGATAAGGATAGATAGGCAATTCAATATATATTGATAAGAGCATAAGGATACAAATTCGAATCCATCATGTTATACAAAGACTCGGGGAAGACACTCTTAGGCAACCGAATACGCTCACTAGGGCTTGCATCTCACCGTTAGCGGTATAAGTTTGATAAGATGAGGACTCGACAAACCAACACATGCCACGAGGTCATGCGGATGACAAATAAGAAATTATCATATTATCATTTCCATTTCAAAAACATTACCATACATGGACAGGCCCAATCATGCAATGACCTGAATTAATAAGTATTGAAATACGCATTCAAGAAAGACGGACACAAAGCCGACTCTCTCACGGTAAATGAAAACGCACTAGCACCGTTCCCTGCAAGTATGATTAAAAGGCATCCACGGGATATAACATTTCCCTGAACGCATACACGATGCTACATTTCGTATATGTAGACTAATTTCCTCCTGGTAGGAACGATAATAAAAGGCTCCTAATCTAAACCTGGCCAGATTCTCGGAATCACATTTTCCGATTCGACATGCGATAAACGTTTCGCATCCAAGACTCGGTCTTACAAAGAAAACGCCGAGTACCCCAAATTCGGTAGATCAATTCACGAAAGAGGCGGAAAAGAGCTCAAGCCTCATAACAAGCGGTACGCTACATGCAAATAACACCACCTCGCAAGTACACAACATTTGACGGCCGGGTCGATCAACGCATAGCGTTCGCCTCCCAACAACGTCGTCGTATGCCCACTAACACATGCAATTAAGCAGTAGGATACCTCCCCGTTCCGACATTCCAGCCTTACGAACGTGGAGGTAGCCAAGGGAATGAGAGTACAAAGCACAAGACAAAATAGTGCTAAAACCGTATCATTTGTAAAAACCGACTCAAAGTGGAACATACCAAAAACCGTCACAAAACATGTGATACAAGCGAATGAAATATCATATGTCCAAAACATTATTATTATAAGTCACTACGTAAAATTATACGATAAACGAATCATGCAAACTATTATCAATTACGAGTTTTAGAAATCATAGAAAAAACATACAGCCGTAGTGCCGGCCGGTCAGGGGACCGGCGGCCGGTACCCCGGCTCGCGCAACAAGTTTAAACCCAAACATCATAGAAAACAGAGCAGTGTGTTCCAGGCCGGTCAGGGGGCCGGCAGCCGGGCAACCGGCCAGGAACACCGCTATAAAAAAATCACAAGTCTTACTGATGTGTTCCCAGCCGGTGGGCAGACCGGCGGCTGGTCACCCGGCAGGGAGCACAACTCCACCCGAGAGCCTTCATTACTTGTTCAATTCATTTCAATTCTCATAATTCACTTCTAATAACTATCAACAATCAATATTCATCATCAACAATCATCAATTAACAACATTCATTATTCATAACATGATTCCTAAGCTTACTAATCGTATTCTAATACGATTTCTAGCATATAAAGCATGTAAAACACGTAAATGATACCGAGTAACCCTTCACCGTTACCTTTAAGCGTCTTCACTACTCGTCAAGCTCCTCTTCAATTAGAAAATAGTCTTTGTCGGGATCTTGGAGGTCACCACCTACAAATAGACCATAAAAGATGAATTTACTTCACCTTGAGAAAGACAGAAAGTTTGAAAAGCGAGAAAGACGATACTTTTTTTATCAATACGGATAGAGGAAGGTAAGAGGAGGAAAATGAGACGAACTTACGCGAATTTCGACAAGAAACGAGCGAGATACGATGATTATAAGATCGGAAAGATTATGGAGGCAAGGGTTTCTTTTTCTTAAGGAAGAAGTAAGCTTGAATTGTGTTTGTGTATGAACTAGGTTAAGGGAGGGAGTATGAGTTGTATAAGGAAAAAGTCAACAAAAGTCAAACTCGCCTTAAGACGGGATTCTCATGGAATCTCGCGGAAATTCCAAATACGAACTCGGAAATTCTAAATTCGACTCGGAAAATTAAATTTACGATTAAAACTATAATTCACTGAAAGTAACCGTAAAATATTTTCACTATAAAAATAGGGTACATTTCTGGGTGTTACAATCACCCCACCTTTTAAAAAGTTTCGCCCTCGAAACTTGAGGAAAAGAAAAATACCTTACTCGAATAGACTCGGATATTTACTACACATAGAAGCTTCAGTTTCCCAAGTCTCTTCTTCGACATTAGCACTTCTCCACAAGATTTTCACTAAAGGAACTACTTTACTTATCAACTTCCTATCCTTACGATCTAGGATGCGGATCGGCTTCTCTTCAAAGGATAAATTCGGTTCAAGCTCGGGCATTTCCACTTGAAAGACATGGCTCGGATCACTAACATACTTTCTCAATTGAGAAACATGGAATACATCATGAACCTTAGCCAAATTCGGGGGCAAATCCAACTTGTAAGCAACGGCACCAATCCTCTTTACAATATCAAAGGGTCCAATGTATTTCGGGCTCAATTTACTCTTAACACCAAACCGTTTAACACCCTTCATTGGAGATACTTTCAAGAACACTTTCTCTCCCACCTCAAATTCTAATGGCCTTCTTCGGATATCGGCATAAGACTTTTGACGGTCTTGAGCGGCTTTCATTCTATCACGAATAACCTTCACATTATCAATGGTCTCAACAAGGATATCGAAGCCTAAATCACGATTGTCACTTAATTGATTCCAACATATAGGACTCCGACATTTCCTTCCATAAAGAGCTTCATATGGAGCCATCTTGATAGATGCATGATAACTGTTGTTGTAAGAAAATTCCACCAACGGTAGACTCTTTTCCCAACTAGATTGGAAGTCAAGAGCACAAGCCCTAAGCAAGTTTTCTAAAGTCTGAATAGTCCTCTCGGTCTGACCATCCGTAGCGGCATGAAATGCGGTACTCATCAATAACTTACTACTTATGGCTTCTTGCAAAGCTTTCCAAAATCTCGAACAGAATCTTGGATCTCGGTCGGATATAATCTCCTTAGGAACACCATGATATCTAACAATTTCATCAACATAAGCCTTCGCTAAACGGTCTAAGCTGCAAGTTTCTTTGATCGGAATAAACCTAGCACACTTGGTCAAACGATCAACCACGACCCAAACGGCATCTTTACCTCCAACGGTCCTCGGCAAGGCCATAACAAAATCCATAGAAATAGATTCCCACTTCCATAGCGGAATATCCAACGGTTGTAGCAATCCACCGGGCCTCTTGTGTTCAATCGTCACTTGTTGGCAAGTTAGACAACTTCCAACATATGAAACAACATCACCCTTCAAGTTCGGCCACCAAAACTGTAACTTCAAATCCTTGTACATCTTATCACCTCCGGGGTGAATAAAATAAGGGGAAAGGTGAGCTTTATCAAGAACTCGCTTCCTCAAATCCAGAGCATTAGGAACAAATAAGCGGCCATGGAAACGAAGAACACCTTCATCATCAAACTTGAAATCTTTACCTTTACCTTCAAGAAGTTTGGCTTGAATAGACTTTTAGGTAAGATCATCAACTTGGCTTTCGCGGATTTCACGGAGAAACACAGGTTCGGCAATCATAGCACTAACATGAACAAATCCACGCTCTACGAATTCCAAACTCAACTTTCGAAACTCGGCACAAAGATCAGCAGGTAATACATGCATAGCATTCAAAGCATTAGAAGCTTTCCTACTAAGAGCATCTGCAACCACATTTGCCTTCCCTTCATGATACAACAACTCAAAGTCATAATCATTCACCAATTCCAACCATCTTCTCTGTCTCATATTCAACTCTTTTTTAGTAAATATGTACTTCAAACTTTTGTGATCGGTGAATATACGACAATGAACTCCAATTAAATAATGTCGCCATACTTTCAAAGCATGAACAACGGCGGCCAATTCCAAATCATGAGTAGGATAGTTGACTTCATGAACTCTCAATTGCCTTGAAGCATAAGCCACCACCTTCCTATTTTGCATAAGAACACAACCTAATCCCATTTTAGAAGCATCACAATAGACATCAAAGTCTACACCATCTTCAGGCAAAGTCAACACCGGAGCGGTAGTTAACCTCTTCTTTAACTCTTGAAACGCTGTTTCACAAGCTTCATTCCATAGGAACTTGGTTTCCTTTTTCAATAACTGAGTCATCGGTCTAGCAAGCCTAGAGAAATCCTTGACAAATCTACGGTAATAACCAGCTAAACCAAGAAAACTTCGAATCTCTCTAATATCAGTCGGACTCTTCCAATCCACCACAGCTTCAATTTTAGAAGGATCCACCATTACACCCTCTTTAGAAATCACATGCCCAAGAAAGGACACCTTAGGTAACCAGAATTCACACGGAGAACTTAGCATACCACTTCTGACGACGGAGAACACCCAAAATAATCCTCAAATGAATAACATGCTCTTCTTCGGACTTGGAGAAAATAAGAATATCATCAATGAACACCACCACACACTTGTCTAGATACTCACTAAATGTGCGGTTCATTTGATCCATAAAGATAGCGGGAGCATTTGTCAATTTACCTTGAACTCATAATGACCATACCTCGTACTAAAAGCGGTCTTTGGAATATCAACATCTCGAACGGGAATTTGATGATAACCGGATCTCAAATCAATCTTGGAAAAAGTAGAAGCACCCTTTAGTTGATCAAACAAATCTTCAATTCTTGGTAAATGATACCTATTCTTGATTGTAATCCGATTCAATTCACGATAATCAATACAAAGCCTCATAGAACCATCTTTCTTCTTTACAAAAAGAACAGGAGCACCCCAAGGCAAGGCACTTGGTCGAATAAAACCCTTTTCAATCATATCATCTAGCTGCTTCCTTAATTCTTTCAATTCGGTCGGAGCCATACGGTAAGGAGCTTTGGCTATGGGTCCAGAACCCGGAACAAGATCAATAGAGAATTCAACATCACGCTCGGGAGGAATCCCGGGCAAATCTTCGGGGAATACATCAACGAATTCTCGAACAATAGGCGCATCTTCAATACTTGGCAAAGAGGTATTTGAAGAAGTCACAACACACAAGAATGCTTGGTTACCTTTTCTAACCATACTTACCAATTTCATAGCGGAAATTAAAGACATACCTTTGCGGGGATGAGATCCCTTATAGGTTATTCTAAGCCCTAAAGGACTCTTTAAATAAATCTTTTGATCACGACACTCGAACCTAGCATGAGACATCGCTAGCCAATCAATACCTAATATTATATCAAACTCTCGTAGAGGAAACTTAAGGAGATTTGCGGGAAAGATAGAACCCGCAATAGATATTGGAACATTAGGATAAAGGGTAGAACAAGAGATAATATCTCCGGATGGTAAGGATATGGGAGTATCCTCACTAGATGTAGGCTTGATGGATAATTTATTAACATAAGACGATGACACAAAAGACATAGAAGCACCGGTATCAAATAGAATAAGACACGGTTGCTCTAAGATTGAGAACATACCCGTAATGATCTCGGGATGAGCATCGGCTTCGGCACTGCTCATGACAAAGATGGAACCCTTAGGTTTAGGAGGAGAAGGGGGCAACTTTCGATCAGGGCAATCCTCGTAACGATGACCACCCTTTTGACAAAAGTAGCAAATGTACGGTCGGTTGGAACATGACACACCGGGGTGGTGTGGAAGTCTACACCGATTACATTGACGACCTTGAGTTTGAGCTTGAGGAGTATAAGGCCTATGAGCCACATTTGAAGTAGCTCTAGGAATAAAAGGAGCAGGATTCCTTGTATTTGCATTTGAAGAAGGATTAAATCTTCTCTTGTTAGCATAAAAGTTAGAAGGAGACGGAATAAACGGTCTCTTCCCAAAAGCATTTGGCCTAGGAGCATAAGAAGGAGAGGGATTATTCATCAAAGCTTCATCTCTAATAGCCTTCATTGAATTCTCGGCCCACAAGGCATCATAAAAAAGATCCCCAAAGGAATTTGTATTCTTTCTTACTTTACTTTGAGGAACGGCACTCAACTTGTTTTGGTAATAGAATGCTCGGTCTTCATCATCTCGGCTAAGCCTCGGCGCAAAATGCGCAAGCTTATTAAACTCCGTAGTAAACTCTTGAGCTGATAAGTTGCCTTGTTTAAAGTCAATGAACTCTTTAAGCCTTTGTTGCTTAAGCTCTTTAGGATAGAATATACCCTCCACAAGAGCTTTGAAGCAAGCCCAGTTAAAGTCCGCTTCAAGAACAGCGGTGGCACTTGTGATAGCCCAACAGTTATCAGCTTCCCTCACCAGAAAGTGCTTTGCGATCCTCACCTTGTCCTCTTCGCGGACTTGGTAAAGATCGAACTGCTTCTCCATCTCACGGAACCAATCGGATAACTCCGTAGGGTCCGGTTCTCCACCATATGGTACAATTTTACTCCTTGCTATTTGTCCAGCTACCCATGCGTAGCCACCTTGATGGTTTTCTTCCCTTCTAGGGGGAACTTGGTTAGCATTAGCTAAAGCTGCATCTTGCTGATTTTTCAGCACTTGAGTGAGATCTTCCATCATAACGTTCTCAGCTAATCGTGGTCTAACCATCTTCATAAGAAACAAAAACAAATTAAGTTACTCCTATCAATAAGCATAAACAAATAGACTACCAAGTAAAGTCCTGAAATTCTACCCATCTCTCATTTATTATTTCAAGGTCAAGTAATTTAAGTTTAGGGTTCAAGTGTGTGCGTCGGGAGCGATAAAGCTCTGATACCAACTGTGACAACCCTCGCGAATGCGGAAATATAAAACATACAAGCATGTGAAATATATAGCGGAAATACGGTATTAAAAAAAAAACCTTTTATACATGCAAGATAGAAAATACGAGGAGTGTCAAATTTACAAACTAAAGTGTGAAATACAATAAAAAGAGGACGGGTTCTCTCCAAAATGTTAGGCAAAGAGAAGTGAGTGTTTAGCAAAAAATTAGCTAAAATCTCTAGAGGTGATGAAATGAAAATTACAGCGGAAAATCGCAACGCTAGATCACACTAACGACACCCAAAAAATAGCATAAACAAAAAAGCCATCAATGAAAGCAACCCTGTTCATTCATGAAAAAACAAAAAAACATCGAACGCCCACAATCAGTGGGGAGTAATCCGGGTTTTTATTTTCCCCAGCCCATATCACATTAAACGTACATAGAAGGAAATCAAAAGTAAAATCATGAATGTATATAGATATACATGTGAGATACGATCAAGGATAGTATAGGCAATTCAAATATAATGATAAGAGCATATGGAATACAAATACGAATCCATCATGTTATACAAAGACTCGGGGAAGACACTCTTAGGCAACCGAATACACTCACTAGGGCTTGCATCTCACCGTTAGCGGTATAAGTTTGATAAGATTGAGACTCGACAACCAAACCATGCCAAGTCATGCGATGATCACAAATAATTCATCATATTATCATCCATTCAAACATACAATACATTGACAGTGCCCAATTCATGCCCAATGACCATGAGTACATAAGTCATGAAATCACGAGTCAAGAACGACGACAAGACGACTTCTCTCACGGTAAATGAAACGCAATAGCACCGTGGCCCTGCAAGTATATGATTAAAAGGCATCCACGGGAAAAAACATTGCCCTGGAACGCATCCCACAAGCTGACATTTCGTATACTTGTAGACTAATTTCCTTCTGGTAGGAACGATAATAAAACGGCTCCTAATCTAAACCTGGCCAGATTCTCGGAATCACATTTTCCGATTCGACATGCGATGACGTTTCGCATCCAAGACTCGGTCAATCCTAGACGCCGAGTACCCCAAATTCGGTAGATCAATTCACGAAAGAGGCGGAAAAGAGCACAAGCCTCATAACAAGCGGTATGCTACATGCAAATAACACCACCTCGCAAGTACACAACATTTGACGGTCGGGTCGATAAACGCATAGCGTTCAACTCCCAACAACGTCGTCATATGCTCACTAACACATGCAATTAAGCAGTAGGATACCTCCCCGTTCCGACATTCCAGCCTTACGAACGTGGAGGTAGCCAAGGGAATTTGAGTACAAAGCACAAGACAAAATAGTGCTCAAACCGTATCATTTGTACGAACCGACTCAAAGTGGAACATACCAAAAACCGTCACAAAACATGTGATCCAAGCGAATGAAATATCATATGTCCAAAACATTAATATTATAAGTCACTACGTAAAATTATACGATAAACGAATCATGCGAACTATTATAAATTACGAGTTTTAGAAATCATAGGAAAAACATACAGCCGTAGTGCCGGCCGGTCAGGGGACCGGCGGCCGGTACACCGGCTCGCGCAACAAGCTAAAACCCAAAAATCATAGAAAACAGCGCAGTGTGTTCCAGGCCGGTCAGGGGGCCGGCAGCCGGGCACCCGGCCAGGAACACCGCTGTACAAAAATCAGAAGTCTTACTGATGTGTTCCCAGCCGGTGGGCAGACCGGCGGCCGGTCACCCGGCTGGGAGCACAACTCCACCCGAGAGCCTTCATTACTTGTTCAATTCATTTCAATTCTCATAATTCACTTCTAATAACTATCAACAATCAATATTCATCATCAACAATCATCAATTAACAATATTCATTATTCATAACATGATTCCTAAGCTTACTAATCGTATTCTAATACGATTTCTAGCATATAAAGCATGTAAAACACGTAAATGATACCGATTAACCCTTCACCGTTACCTTTAAGCGTCTTCACTACTCGTCAAGCTCCTCTTCAATTAGAAAATAGTCTTTGTCGGGATCTTGGAGGTCACCACCTACAAATAGACCATAAAAGATGAATTTACTTCACCTTGAGAAAGACGGAAAGTTTGAAAAGCGAGAAAGACGATACTTTTATTATCAATACGGATAGAGGAAGGTAAGAGGAGGAAAATGAGACGAACTTACGCGAATTTCGACAAGAAACAAGCGAGATACGATGATTATAAGATCGGAAAGATTATGGAGGCAAGGGTTTCTTTTTCTTAAGGAAGAAGTAAGCTTGAATTATGTTTGTGTATGAACTAGGTTAAGGGAGGGAGTATGAGTTGTATAAGGAAAAAGTCAATAAAAGTCAAACTTGCCTTAAGACGGGATTCTCATGGAATCTCGCGGAAATTCCAAATACGAACTCGGAAATTCTAAATTCGACTCGACAAATTAAATTTACGATTAAAACTATAATTCACTGAAAGTAACCGTAAAATATTTTCACTATAAAAATAGGGTACATTTCCTGGTGTTAAAGAGTGAGCTATCCGATCTCCATCTTTGGTCTTCTCAAAAAATACAATTTTTAAAAATTACAAAATATAAACCTATTTACATTCTAATTTAAAAATTATAATTAAAGATTACAAAGGGGAGATTCGAGATCTCAAAATACATCAAAGACCATGTTACCATCATTACGATAACACAATATACAAAGGCCACACTAAGCAATACAAATTACAACCTCTTGTAAAAATACCAAAATAATCCATTCATCCATTCATTCATTCATTCAACAAAATAAAATGCATCAACAAAATAAATTAAACATACAAGACATAATCCAAACCACCTTAAAATGATCAAAATTATGTGACAATTCCTTAATTGTACACAACAATTTTAATCAACCATAATCAAATTTAATTCATATTATGGGGTATAACATAAATTAAATTCAACATTATTTTAAACCTTTTTAAAATAATAGGGTATCTATCATTGTGAACTTTTTCACAACAACAAAGCAACATACATTATCTTTATAATGCAATAAACAAAACAAAAATTAAAATTAAATTTTTTTTTCACTATTCACGGATGAACAGTACCCGTGAACAGTAGCAGGTACAAATTTTTTTTTATTTTTATTTTTCTCGGTTTTAAAAAAAAAACAAAACAAACACAAATTAACTTTTTTAATTTGATCATGCTAATAAAACTAGATCGGTACAAATATTCAACACCTAATCATTATTAAACATTGATACAAACTAAATGATTCAAATTAACCTTTTAAAATGAATATCTAAATCACAATTAATCGATTATCAAAATACCCAACTAATCATAATTGTTTTGTATATTTATACCGAAAAATTAGCAAAATGAATGTTCTTTAACATCCAAAACAAATTCCTTTTTCATTTCAATTTAATCCTCATTAAATCAAAACATCAACTAATTCATTATATTATTATCTTAACACATTAAAACAACAACATATATGAATAAAAAAGGAACCCTAAAAAAAAACTCTTGGCCCCCAAAAAAAAACTCGGCTGGAAGAAAAATTACAGCAATTTTTTTTTTTTTTTTTAAAAAGAAAAAAAAATTATACCAATCATTTAATGAAAAGACATATAAAATAATTTCATAGCCTAAGGCTCTGATACCACTTGTGGGAGATATCGGTATACTTCCCTTTAAATAATTCGGATTATAATGAAATTATAACTATATGAATTTCTAGTCATAAATGAAATTGCATAATATAAACAAGAGATTAAGAAATAACCTTCGGTCCTAGAAAAAGGCCTAAGAACAAATACCAAAGTAGGTATTCTCCTAATCGTTGCATCCAAGATGGTTCAAGAAATGCCTTCGTCGTGCTAGAACGAATACCCAAATATTACTTCTAATTTTGTGTGTATATTGATGATGAATATGAAGATGAATGAGAGAGATAAATATCAGAATTTTCTTTCTCTCTTTTTCTTTGTGTGTGCCGTGAGATTTTTGGTTCACTAGGGTTTTTATTGTTTTTTCCTTTTATCTCACAAGTGCCGTGAGATTACAAGAGGAAAGCCACAAAAATCAAAACCCTAGTTTCCTTATTTATCTCAACCTATATTAGGTAGTTAGCATATATCATTTAATATATACATAATGTAATATGTATTCTAACTATTACTAGTAATGGACCGTCACATAAACCGAGTAATGCCGGACCAATACACTATAATAATATCGGGTAATACATATCCGCCAACTTAAATATAACAGTTTACATTTAGTTTAGACCAACATTATATACATGGATTAAATATAACATTTTATATTCAATTACACGCTAACATTATTTAATCGTTATTAAATAATCGTATCATCATCACTTTGACTAACCTTTTAGTCAAATACATCGACTAACCTTTTAGTCATTTAATAAGGCATCAATATGATTATTTTCTCAAATAATCACATCTCTCAAACACATCCTTTAGGTGTGACTTTTAGGGATCCGTTGATCACCGTCATCTGTATGACAATAACGTCAAACTTATCTAGCAAGCCAACCGTTATCGATAAACGTTAATCAACTGATTATAATACAAAGTATACCCTGTGAACCTTAGCTGTTATCACACTAACTGTGGAGGACACTAGCTCCAACAAGCACACATGGTAGCTTCCGGTTCCCAAGTCTCTTCTTCTACATCACCACATTTTCACAAAATATTCACCAAGGCTACCACCTTGCTTCTCAACTTCTTGTCTTTGCGGTCGAAATTGTCGATTGACTTCTCTTCAAAGGACAACTTCAAAGGACAAATTCAGCTCGAGCTCGAGAATCTTGGCTTTAAGAACATGGCTCGGATCACTTATATACTTTCTCATTTGAGACACATGGAAAACATCATGAACGTTACCCTAATTCGGGGGCAAGTCCAACTTGTAAGCCACAACACCAACTCTTCTCACAATATCAAAAGGTCCAATGTATTTCGGGCTGAATTTACCATTCACACCAAACCTTTTTATACTCTTCATTGGAGATACGTTCAAGAATACGTTATGTCAACCTCAAACTCTAATGGCCTTCTTCGGATGTCAGCATACGATTTTTGATGGTCTTGTGCAACTTTCATCCTATCCCGGATGATCTTTACAGGGTCGATGGTCTCGTCAAGGATTCGGGGGCCCAAATCTCGAATATCACTCAACTGGTCCCAACAAATAGGGCTGCGACACTTCCTTCCATAAACGTCTTCATAGGGTCCCATCTTGATGGATGCATGATAACTATTGTTGTAGAATAAATCCAGTAATGGTAGGCTCTTCTCCCAACTAGATTGAAAGTCAAGGGCACAAGCTCTCAATAGGTGTTGAAGGGTTCGGATAGTTCTCTCGGTTTGGCCATCGGTAGCGGCATGGAAAGCGGTACTCATGAAGAACTTTCTACCCAAGGCTTCTTGCAAAGCCTTCCAAAATCTCGAACAAAACATCGCATCTCAGTCGGATATGATCTCCTTGGGGACACCATGGTAGAAAAAAATCTCATCAACATAAGCTTTGGCTAGTCGATCTAAACTCCAAGTCTCCTTGATCGAGATAAATCTAGCACTCATGGTCAAACGGTCAACAATAACCCATACAGCATCTTTACTTCCATCGGTCCTTGGCAATGCCATGACAAAATCAATAGAAATAGATTCCCACTTCCATAGTGGAATATCCAACGGTTGTAACAATCCACCAGGCCTCTTGTGCTCGATCTTCACTTGATGGCAAGTAAGGCATCTTTCAACATAGGACACACCATCACCTTTCAAATTCGGCCACCAAAACTGTAGCTTCAAGTCTATCTACATCTTGTCACCTCCGGGGTGAATAGAATAAGGGGATATATAAGCTTCATCGAGGATTTTCTTTCTCAAGTCAAGAGTATTAGACACGAACAATCGGTCATGGAGTCGGAGAACACCTTTGTCATTAATTTTGAAGTCTTTGGCTTTTCCTTCTAGAAGCTTTGATTGAATGGACTTATAGGTAGCATCATGAACTTGGCTTTCACAGATTTCACGGAGAAGGACGGGTTCGGAAAGAATAGCACTTAGGTAGTCAAAACCACTATCAACAAACTATAGCTTCAACTTCCAAAATACGGCACAAAGGTCATCGGGTAGCACCAGAATAGTATTCAAGGCATGAGGATATTTCCTACTAAGAGCATCGGCAACAACATTGGCCTTCTCTTCCTGATATAGCAACTCGAAATCATAGTCATTCACCAACTCCAACCAACGTCTTTGTCTCATATTCAACTCCTTTTGAGTAAATATGTACTTCAAACTTATGTCATCGGTGTAGATGCGACAATGAACACCAATAAAATAGTGTCTCCACACCTTCAATGCATGGACAACGGCGGCTAACTCAATGTCATGAGTAGGGTAGTTCACTTCATGAACTCTCAACCGCCTAAAGGCATAGGCAACGACTTTCTGGTTTTGCATAAGACACACCCTAGGCCCATCTTAGAGGCATCACAATAGACATCAAAATCGACACCATCCTCGGGCAAAGTCAAAACTGGGGCGGTAGTCAATCTCTTCTTCAGTTCTCTAAAGGCATCTTTACAGGCATCATTCAAAACAAACTTTTTTGCCTTGTTCAATAGATGGGTCATAGGTCTAGCAAGCTTAGAGAAGTCCTTCACAAACCGCCGATAGTAACAGGCGAAACCTAGGAAAGTCTGAATCTCACCAAAATCCTTAGGGCTTTTCCTATCCACAACGGCTTCAATCTTCGAGGGGTCTACCATGACTCCATCCTTCGAAATTACATAGCCTAAAAAGGACACTTTAGGCAACCAAAACTCGCACTTGGAAAACTTGGTAAACAACTTTTGACGACAAAGAATACCCAAAATGATAAGAAGGTTATTAGCATGACCTTCTTTGGTCTTGGAGAAAACTAGAATGTCGTCGATGAACACAACCGCGCACTTATCAAGGAACTCACTAAAAGTGCGATTCATTTGGTCCATAAAGATAGCAGGAGCATTCGTCAACCCAGATGGCATCACCTTGAACTTAAAGTGACCATATCTAGTGCTAAAGGCGTTCTTGGGAATGTCGGACTCACAAACAGGAATTTGATGGTATCCGGATCTCAAATAAATTTTGGAAAATGTAGACGCACCCTTAAGTTGACAAAACAAGTCTTCAATTCTTGGAAAAGGATACTTGTTCTTTATTGTGACTCGGTTTAACTCACGGTAATCAATGCAAAGTCTCAAAGAACCATCTTTCTTCTTCACAAAAAGCGCGGGAGCTTCCCAAGATGAGGAACTCGAACGAATAAAACCCTTTTATATCATTTCATCAAGTTGCTTCCTTAGCTCCTTCAATTCGGTAGGAGCCGTACGGTACGGGGTTTTTGCGATGGGTCCAGTTCTGGTCATAAGATTAATGGAAAATTCAACATCACGCTCGGGGGAATCCCGGGCAAGTCCTCGGGAAACACGTCAACAAAGTCACGTACTACAGGTACATCTTCAATCTTGGGCAAGGAGGCAGATGTAGAAGTCACAACACACAAGAATGCTTGGTGACCCTTTCTTACCATACACATTAACTTCATCGCGCAAACCAATTGCACACCTATTCGGGAATGAGATCCCTTATAGGTTATTCTAACTCCTAAAGGACCCTTCAGATAGATCTTTTGATCTCTTCACTCGAATCTAGCATGGTACAAAGCTAACCAATCCATACCTAGGATTTCATCAAACTCTCCTAAAGTGAGCTTAAGGATATTAGCGTGAAACATTGTCCCCGCAATGGAGATAGGGACATTAGGGAAAGAGTAGAACATGAGATGATTTCTCCGAATGGTAAGGAAATGGGGGTATGCTCACTAGAAGTAGGTTCAATAGCTAACTTATCAACAGAAGTTTAAGACACAAAAGACATAGATGTGCCGGTATCAAATAAGATAAGACAACGTTGTTCTAAAATAGAGAATATTCCAGTGATAATCTCGGAATGAGCATCGACCTCGGCACGGCTCAAGACATAAATGGAACCTTTCGGCTTAGCATTAAGAGTAGACAACTTTCGAGTAGGGAAATCATTATAGCGATGACCGAGCTTCTTGCAAAAGAAGCAAATGAGGGGTCGGTTTGAGCAACTCATTCCGGGGTGGAGGGGCTTGAAGCACCCACTACACATGCGGCCTTGAGCTTGAACATTTTGTGGGGCATTGGCTTGAGAAGCCAGTTGCGAAGTATCGTGAGAAATGTATGGCACAACAGCCCTAGCATTAGCATTTGAAGAGGCATTAGACCTCCTCTTGTTAGCAAAAGAGGGAGAGGATGAAGGAATGAATGACCTCTTGCTATATAAATTGGGTCTAGGAGTGAATGAAGATCAAGGATTATTTGCCTTGGCTTCTTCTTTGATAGCTTTCATTGAATTCTCTGCCCACAAATCATCATCATAGAGCTCACCAAATGATGTAGAGCTTCTTCTCACCTTACTTTGGAGTAGGGCACTTTGCTTGTCGCAGTAATAGAAGGCACTTAACTTGTTGAATTCAGTAGTGACGTCTTGGACCGTCATCTCGCCTTGTTTGAAGTCAATAAACTCCTTGAGCCTTTGTTGCTTAAGCGCTTTCAGGTAAAATCGATCTTCCACTAGCATCTTGAAACGTTCCCAACCGAAGTTTACCTCTAGAGTTGCCATGGGACTAGTAATAGACCACCAATTGTCGGCCTCTCTTACAAGAAAATGCGTGGCAATTCTTACTTTGTCCTCTTCTTGCACTTCATACAAGTCAAATCGCTTCTCCATCTCGCGGAACCGCTCCAAGAGTTCTGTGGGGCCAGTTCTCCACCATTGGACTTGATCTTACTTCTTGCTACTTGGCTTGCCACCCAAGCATACAGTCCTTGGTGGTGATCATCTCGAGGGGAAGGGGCACGGTTGGCATAAGAATTGGCCGCATCTTGTTGGTTACTAAGAACTTGAGTGAGAGCCTCAAATATGACATTTTCCACAAGTTGAGGTCTAACCATCTTCTTAAGGCACAAAAACAAAACAAGGTTAGATCTTAACACTTAGCACAATCATACAGACTATCATTGAAAGTCCTTAGTTTTCTACTCATCACTCATTCATTATTTTAGGGTCAAGTTATAATTTAAGTTTAGGGTTCACATGTGTGCATCGGGAGCGTCATAGGCTCTGATACCAACTGTGACAACCCTTGAAAAACACGGAAATTAAAAACAAATAAGCATGCATAAATTGCGGTAAGTACGGGGTTTTAAAAACCTTTTTACATGCCAACAATACGAGGAAAATCAAGAGAAACGAAATCAAAGTACAAATACAATAATGGAGACATAGTCTCCCAAAACGTAGTCAAGTCTAAAATAAACGTCTAGTAAACTAGCATCGAACGTCAAGGTGAATCGTCTAAGGCCAACGCCCGCTAGCTCACCCATGAGCCCCAAAAACATCATCTGCAAACAACCTGTTAATTTATAAACATGAATGCCACAGTCAGTAGGGAGTAACTCCGGGATCTCCCAGCCATATCATATCAAAACGTAAATAAGCGAATAAGGAAAACATTCATTATCATACATACATACATAACATCCCAAATATGAATAAAGCATTTCATAGTAATATTCCATGAGCATGTGAAATATCAAACATATCATCATTATACAATGCGACTCGGGAAAGACTCCCCTTGGCAACCACATGGATCACCCTTGGCTTACATCTCACCAAACTAACCATATCCTTGTGAAGGTTAGGGACCCAACATACAACCCATCCAAAGCATCCAATTAAATAAGTATACAACCCATCATAAGATTAAACATAAGCATATAGATAAGTATATGAACAAACACACTCTCACGGTAAATGACACGCACTAGCATCTGCACTACGCGAGATAGGACATAAACGTCCAAAGGATAACGCGTTTCCCTGGACCGTGCGCAATAAGGCGTTTCGCACCCAAATGACTCTAATCCTCTCGGTAGGCACTACAAAACGAACTCGGGAAGTTGACGGTAAAAATCCGTCAGAAACACCAAAATTCCGTCAGTGAAGTCAATTACTGACGTAAATTCCGATAGTAACGTGCGTCATTTCAAATGGTAACAAAATTTGACTTCTGACGGATTTTCCGTCAGTAAAAACATTTACTGACGGTTTACTGACTGATGATTCGTCGAATAGTTTAAGGTCAAAGTCAAGATAATATTGACTGTAGTGACGGAAATTCCGTCAGTAAAGTCAACATCGTCAGACTTTCCTGACGAAAATTCCGTTAGTAAGATCAATATTATCTTGACTTTACTAACGGAATTTTCGTCATTACAGTCATTATTATCCTGACTTAGTCATGATAATATTGACCTTATTGACGGAATTTCCGTCAGTAAAGTCGATATTATCTTAACTTTACTGACGGAATTTCCGTCAGTACAGTCAACATTATCCTGACTTAGTCAGGATAATACTGACCTTACAGACGGAATTTCCGTCTGTAAGGTCAATATTATCTTCACATTACTGACAAAATTTCCGTAAGTAGTCAATGTAGCAGTGGCTGGAAACAGCAGCCTGCTGTACAGCCATAATGCGTATATTGCATTGTTTTAAACGGTGAAAATTTCAACAAAACCTGCAATACAGAAAATACATTCGTCAACCGCAAAGCGGTAATTCATACTCACGTCGACCGCATGAGCGGGAATCAACAAAAGGCAACAAAAATAAGGCGGAAGATTGATGGGAATTTAAAAAACAATCCATTGCATAAAAAGTTAAACAAATTCATACAACTTTCTTACAAACTTACAAATTCATCCGATTCACTAACTTAGACAAAACTAATGTCTTTGACATTACCACTAACTTAAGTAGATGATAAATTACTAACCTAAGGGGGTAACGGAACCCCGTCCAAAGTCGTGCCCGTTGTCCGCGTTGTCGTCTCTTGGATGTGGAGAAGGGAAATGGCACGATCCCGGGGGAAGAAACGCCATCAACGCCGCTTGCATGGCGGCCATTTTCTCGGCTTGGCTCTCCATTTTTTGTTGATTGACCCGTACTTGTGCTTCAATGGCAAGTTGCGTAGCTCGCTCATTTTCTCGTTCATTCGCAAGTGCAGTCAATTGCTCTTTCATTTGAGCATTTTCACTTGCGAATCGAGTGTATCAGTAGGATTGTGGGAGAAAGATGCGCGTGCACTTTTGTTGCAAGGTGGATCATACCACATTTCTTTCCCCTTGTCTCCGATCCCGAATAGCCTTGACTTCTTATTGAATCCATTTGCAGCTTTATAGTATGCATGGAATTCGTCTGGGGTCTCGCCAGTTGGCATTGGCTTACTCATCTCTTCGGTGTAAGCTTCCTAAAAAAACAAAAAAAAAAGTAGTATAATTATAAACATTAAGTCATAAAAAGAAAAATAAGCTAATAAATAGTATTAAAGTTGGATATAAAAAAAACTCCTTAGTAATAATTAGACAAACTTACGTTTGTCTGTGCAGCTATAGGATTAACCCACTCGCCCTTCTTGTTTTTCATTGTTTTCCCGAAGACTTTGTACGGCGTAGGATCAACCTGAAAGTTGTATATAAACATTAAGTGATATATCATCAATATTAATCCTTCATAATATTCAATTTGTGAACGAAAAAATAAAGAACTTACCAATTCTTTAAACACATCGGAACAACTCTTCAGGCCAAGAGTATGGGTGCCCAAAGCTTTCTCGCTAGCCGACCATCTATTTTCCTTGTTTATGTTGGACTTCTTGGCAAATTCGGGATCGCTTTTGGCCCTTTTCTAATGGTTTCCCACCAAGATTCAGGCACCTAATTCGGCCTTTTGTTTTGTTAAATTTGAGGCCACCAAAAAGTGAGGTATTCCACCTCGTGACCTGTTTCCGCCATCCGGGCTTTGGGTCGTATTTCGGATCGACCGAGTTCACATGATTCTATTTCATCATAAACAACTTGTTAGTAATTGCTAAAATTGTACATCATCACGTTTTGAATGCAAACAATTAGTGTTTAGTAATAGCTAGAACCGTAATAAAATATATCTGAAAGTATTCGTACATTCGCCTACGCTGGTAATGACTCGCTTTACTCCATTTGGTGAAGTACTCCCTGCCGATGGTACGAATGAGTAAATTATTGCTTGATCGGCTTGTCATCCCACTTGAAAAAGATACATATTAGAACTAATAACGCGATAATAAAAGTTATAATAAAAGTTAGCGTAAAAGTTATAATAAAATAAAGTTAGCGATAATAAAATTTTTCTATATATGAGACACTTACCAATGGCCTATGTCAGGATTGCGAGACAGAATAACCCGCGTCCCCTCATGCTGCGTAGTCGGCATCGTAACCTGCTTCTGCTCCTACTCGTGGACATCTGAGGCCGCCCCGCCTTGTTCTGTTCCTCATCAACAAGACGAGATCGACTAGTGTTACCTATGAGCCGGTTTATAAACCCACCTGCCATAAGTAAAAGCTATATACAATGGAAATTGTAAGGTAGTTCAATATATAAAGACCATGAGCAAACTTTTTGAATTACAATGCAAAGTTTCAAATTTGATTAATTATATTTTGACTAAATTCATAATTTTGTACAAATATATTATGATAACTAATTTAGAACTACAACCAGTGATCCTCACTATTACTATCACTACAAATCAACAAAATTTCATCATCTGAAAAAAGCATTCCGACTTCTTCCTCATCTTCCTCATTTTGCACTTCTTGACATTTTTCATCTTCATCATATTTTTCCTTTTCTTCACCGATTTCCTTGTCATACTCCCCTTCACCCTTTCAATAACCACTTCATATTCATCCTCACTTTGTGTCTCTTCCACCAAAATTTGTGAAACTGACTGACTACTGACAACCACATCTTCTTGGAAGACAATTTTGTCAACAGGAACATCAACATGCGATCTTGACTTGATTTTAAAAACTGCGGACGATTGATTATCTTTCTTAGTGGTTGGATAAGGAGCATAACACACTTGATCGAATTGAAAAGCTGCCACGAATGGGTTATGTCCACGAAGTTTCTTTTTTAAGTTTACATCGACTAGTCCGTATACCTTATGGATACTAACTCCATGTCGGGAATTATCAAACCAATCACATTTAAACAATATGGCCTTATAAATCCTGTGCTCGATATAATAAGAAAGCTCAACTACTTCATTAAGGGTTTCGTAGTAGTCCAACCCTTCAGTAGAACTCACACAAACCCCATTGCTTATAGTAGCTTTCGGAACATCAACTCCCTCTTTAAAAGCACGAAATTTATAGCCATTGATAGAATATCTTCTCCAGGTCCTCACCTAGTTACTTCCACCCCCTGCTAGAGCTATTATTAAAGGATCATTCAATCTATAAGCCTATATATCAATAAAACAATATAGTAATTATATTAAGATGTTATCTTCTCAATATTAGTTAACAAGAAATTTAAATGTTATCTTACTTCATCTCCAAACCATTTCAAAACACTTTTGTCATGTTTTCTCCAAACATCATCATAAGACGTGACATCAGGATATGTGAGTTTGATGTACGTCTCAAATTCCCTATAAGACGTGACATCAGGACATGTTTTAGTAATGTACGTATTACCTATAATATAATAATGAATTAATTTTATCATTAAAAATAATTGTGTAATAATGAATCAATAAGTAACTTTAAATACGTCTCTAAAAATTGCCCACTGTTTCTCAGCACATAAAAATGAGCTTCTTCAAACTCTGGCCAGACTCTCGGGGTATGGGTGTATCCCGATTGGACAAGTGGTAAGGCATTCCACATTCAAGACTCGAGATGAGGGTTTTCTCGAGTACCCCAAATCCGGCAAGGGCAGCTAACGGAAGAGGCAGATAGAGCACAAGTATCCAACTCCAGCTTATAAGCCTGGAGGGGAAGTCTAATAAGTCAACCAAGCACGCTACATGCAAATGACACCACCTCGAAAGGATACAACATTTGACCGCCGGGTCGACCAACACGTTGTGTTCGCCTCATAACAACGTCGTCATATCCCCACTAAACAAATGCATAAAAGCATCAAGTTTGTACCCCTATCGCTCCGACATCAAGTCTAACGAGTATAGAGGTGCAACTGGGAAATAAAAGTTCAAATCATCCAACATGTAAGACTTAATCCATTACTCGAGGCAAAACAGACTCAAAGGGCAAACATGCTAAAACCGTCACTAGACATGTGATAAAATCATGTGAGATATCGTATAGTCTAAACATGCATATTTAATGTTATTACTTAATTTTATAAGATAAACAAACCATACAAACAATTACATGTGAAGACAAGTGGAAGAAAAGGCGAAAGAGGGATACATGGGGATCCCAGCCAGTTAGGGGGACCGGCGGCCAGTTACCCGGGTGGGGCACCACTGACCGATTAAAACAAGTCCAAACTCGGTCGGTCGGCCGGCTGGGAGTTTAGGTCATATTCAAAATTTTCACAAATAACACAGGAGACTCCCAGCCGGTCGGCCGGCTGGGAAGTCAGTTCCTTCCAAAGGTTTCCTGAAATAAGTCAGGGGCTCCCAGCCGGTCGGCCGGCTGGGGGTTCCCTTTATCCAATTTTCGCCAAAACACCAAATTTAACTTAAGGGACTTCCCAGCCGTTCAGCAGACCAGCGGTCGGCCGGCCGGCTCTGACACGCATGTCGCGAAAATCAATAAACAGCAACACCAACTCAAATTTAATTGCTACCCAATCATTTCTACCATCATTTATCATCATCAAATCACATTAAATGCAACATAACCATGTCCAATCATTAGATATAGTCACTTAATACATCATGAGACAATATGTATCACTCAAACACAAGCTTAACATAGTAAATGAGTAAATCCATCAACATAGACATAACTTTGCATAAGATTAACATATGAGAGGAAATGTAAATGAAACACATGTTTAAGTGGAAATAACATAAAGAAATCAACTTACCTATGAAATATTACTTTTAACATGTAAAACACATAAAAGTGATATCGAGTAACCCTTCACCGTTACCTTTTACCTATTCAATCCTCTACTAGATCATCCTCCAGTAGGAGGTAGTCTTTGTCAGGTTATTGAAGGTTTTCTCCTAGAAGTTGAACATAAAATATGTACAAATTTCATCTTTGAAAAAGATGGAGAAAATGAAGTGTTGCAAAGTAGAACCTTTCTTACCTTAAAAGAAAGAGGGAAAGAAAAGATGAAGAAAGCAAGTAAGATCAAGAGGAAGGAGTTAGAAATGAGGGACTTATGGTGCTTTTGAGCTTTGAAGCTTTGAGAGAGTAAAAATAGAGATTTAGGTTTTAGTAAAGGGAGATGGAATTGTGAATAGTGTGATGAAACTTAGAGAGTGAAAATGAGATGTTGTGTTTGATGGTGAGTGGAAAGAGTCATATGCCCATTATTCAATATGAGGCCTAACCCACCCGATTTCTCGACCAAATATGGGCTCGGAATAGACGGATTTGACACGGATTTTACCCAAAAAAAAAATCTGATCTAAGACTAAACTAATACTAGCTAATATTAATATAATATTATTAATTGTAAATACGTAAATCGTGGGTGTTACATACTTAATTAAATCTCATTAATGAAATATATTTGAGAGATATTATTTATTTATACATGTCAGTTAATTAACGTAAATCAATAACGGTTAGCTGACTAGAGTCTGACGTGATTGTTGTATGACGGCGGTGATCAACTGATCCCTTTAGGTCAAACCTATAAGATAGAACCCCAATGTTAAAACTAATTATTTGTATATGATACATTTTAAATTGTACCTTGTATTAAATGACTGAAATATAGTCAAGAGAGTTTTATTTCATATCGAGTTAGGAACTCTGGCCGAATAGATTTATTATTCGATTATACGATAATTAAATAGTAAATTCTATTCCTTAATTTAATCTGATTAAATAAAATTTAGTAATTGACTAAATTTTCTAAATAATAATATTTCATTATTATTAGTACGGTATCTGTATAT
Organism: Heliosperma pusillum; assembly: GCA_022085475.1. Classification (NCBI taxonomy): domain Eukaryota; kingdom Viridiplantae; phylum Streptophyta; class Magnoliopsida; order Caryophyllales; family Caryophyllaceae; genus Heliosperma; species Heliosperma pusillum. The sequence continues at coordinate 106,242 of JAIUZE010002253.1, read as the reverse complement.
ATTGCGAGGTAGTGACAATTAGCTATTTAATCTTACAAGGAGTTAGTAAAATTAGCTAATAGGATATTATTAGACTCATTATATATGTTATAATGGTCAAGTGATCACTTAAAAGTTAAATCTATATTATCAAGTTATTTGAATTATGTTATTGTTAATGATCAAATTAACACTTAATAGTGTAAGATAAATATGGGTATGACTTATAATTATTTGTAAGATAAATATCAATAGTCAAAATGGACACATAATAACTTGAATGGGTTGTTTTTATGGTGAAAAACATCATCATTTCTCTTGGTCAAATTTCCACTCAACCATGTGATTTCATCACATATAAGCACCTAATAATGCACTCCACCCTTTGTTGATATATACCCACCATTATAAGCATTTGCATGGTGATTTTGAAGACCATAATCTTGCTCTAAAAAGAGCCATTTGAGCTGGCCATATGAAGAGCAAAAAGAGGAGATAAAGTTGTTCATCTCTTCATCGTTTTCTTCATCTATTATTCTTCAAATCTCTAATAAATTCAAGCAAAATAATAGATATCAAATATTACTAGTGTGGTAATTTATATAATAAGTATTATTTAAGGGGTAGTTCTAGTCTTTATCTAGTTAAAAAATATTAGGATTTTGAGGTAAAGTCTTGGGTGCAACCAAGAAGAGGTCTTCTACTTTGGAGACTTGGAGGATCATCCAAAGCATGTAGAAACTCATAATACTATAAGGAGTTGTTGTTCTTATTTTCATATATCTTTATAAGAAAATTTTTAACTTTCTTTTATATTATGCTTTTATATTTGCATGTAGATAACTAGATTTTTAAGTAATTAAAATATGGGGATAATTTAATACATAACTAGAGTAGTCTAATGGGTTTTGGACCTTCTTGTGGTATCAGAGATTTGTTGTAACATGCATGTTTATTTTAGGCATTAAAACCAAGTTATAAGATAACTTGATAAAAATCAAAGATTTGGGTTAAAACTGGGTTTTCAAGAAATGTTTGGTTCGCATTGTGGGAAATATCGGTATATTTCAACAAGAAATTTAAGGATTATAACGAAATTATAATATATGAAATACGAGTCATAAACGAAATGCATAAAGATTAGAATTAACCTTCGGTCCTAGCAATATGGCCTAAGAACAAATATCGAGATGATATTCTCCTAATTGTTGCACCCAAGATGCTCTGAGAAATGCCTTTGCTTGTGCTAGAATGAACACAAAAAAGTACTCCTAATTTTTGTGAAAGTAATTGTAATGATGAGAAAGTAGAGAAGAAGAGTTTATATAAAACTCTCCTCCTCTCCTATTTGGACCGTCCAACTAGTAGTAGAGTAGAGAGAGGAGTCTTCCCTCTTTTTCTTCTACTTGTTTTAGGAAGTGCAATCAAGATAGGAGTCTTCCCTCTTTTATTTATTTAATGTATAATATGTGTATGTATTATTATTGTCATTTGTCACATATTAATAAGTCCATACAACATTTTGTAGTCGATTTATTAATACCGGTCTGACATCATTTATTATGACAATATCGTATAATATATACGTCAATTATAAATATCGTATATTTATAATTTGCTAATTAAATATAACAGTTTATATTTAATTACGAATTAACATTTAATTCGTTTAAACTTACATTATTTAATCGTATTAAATAATTATATTATATATATTAATTAGATTTAACATTTTATATTCAATTACGAATTAACATTTAATTCGTCTCAGCTAGTATTATTTAACCGTATTAAATAATCGTATCATCATTACATTGACTAACCTTTTAGTCATATACATCGACTAACCTTTTAGTCATATAAGGCATCAATATGATTATATTTTTCATATATTCATATCTCTCAAACACATCCTTTAAGTGTGACTTTTAGGGACCAGTTGATCACCGCCATTAAAATGACAATAACGTTAAACTTCTAGCAAGCCAACCGTCATTGTTAAATGTTAATCAACTGATAAGAATACTAAGTATACCCTGTGAACCTGTAAGAGATTTATACACGTTATCACACTAAATGTGGAGGGCACTAGCTCCAATACGCATGTACACCTAGTGACCTTAAAATGTTGTTGGTCAAGTTTCGTGATTTGTGGAATTTTATTGTTATTTATTATCTAATTTCGACTAAAAATCGTCTCAAAATGCCGTATTTTGGTTAAAAGTTAACTAAATATAGTTGCATGTTGACTAAGACCACGACATTTTAATATAGTCACACATGCATATTTTACATATTGTATGTAAATTTTAGAAATTGTATTTTGAGTTTTGCTTTTTAATTGATTGTTATATGATAAAAGTAAAAAAACTTCGTGATTATAATGTTCATAAATTAAAAAATAAATTTAATGGGTTTGAAAAAATTATATATGATCACATTTATGTTTTATTGACTAGAAATAAAGTTCAATAAATTAATTTGATTTATTTTGGATGTTTATTGGGTTTTATATGATTAAAACTGATAAATGTGATTATATTTTTCTTAAATTTTATTCGAAATTTTTGGGCTAACTTTTTGACATATTTAAGTTCTTGGAGAGTAATTAATTTAATCAACATGTATATGAGTATGAAACAAATCCAAATTAATCATAATAATTATGAAAAATTTATATTAACATTTTGTACATACTGGAACATTTCATAATTATTCTCCGCTACAATACATGAGATTTAGCCTAGTTATTTAATAGGGCGATTTGGCATGGTTTTAATTCAGGCATTTCAATTAATAGATAATTGGTATTTTATTATGAATGTGATTTATTTAATCTTACATGTATTCGTACCTAGTATGACCTAGTTATTTTTTAATTTGTATTACCCGTAATGTAAGGGAATACCGATTGGTTTGTATATTTATTGCAGTCTCGTATCGCCGGTTTGTAATTTTAATAGATTTATTTTAATAGAACAAATGTATAATAGGACATGTTATGTAATTCATTTGTACTATTTGTAATTTATTAATATGAAGACCGATGGTATCCACGAGACTGTGCCAATTTTGGAAGACGTTTCAATGAATAGTCAAGAGACCAAGGAGTTGGTTTCCGAACATGAAATAATCTAGTTAATTAGATTAGCAAGATTTAGGTTGTCATACTAGAAGTTCTTTATTTTTGCATGCTTGTTTATTTTCCGTACATGCCAAATCGCCGCATCATGCATTATCGCGCTAGTGTCAATTTAAAGTTATCGACGACTCGCTAATTTAGTTCACTTAAAATCAATACATAACTAATTGACATGATCTCTCAGATAATTTAAAATTGAGATTAGCCTTACCAAATAGTAGGACCTATGAATCCTTTGTTCATTAGGGCCACGCTCGCCTTAGCGGGGCGTTCCGTTTTTATCACGGGTAAGTAGCGTGGTAAATGTTATCAACACGAACTTTGGTTGGACTCAATGAGATATAAAGACTAGTCTTGTGTTCTGGGGCTAGAGATATATTTAAATTGAAATTTGTCGACTGAGAGTTCTAAGAGTAGAATCAGTGAAGGAGTTCACTCACCGAATTTATTTAGAGTTGGGATGTATCGACTCACCAAGCTCAAAATTTACTTAGAGACGGATCTCGAAATCATTATATAATTTAGGTGTGAGTTCATTATATAAATGCATATTTAAAATATTTTAAATTTTTTTTCGGGTAATTTTATACTATGAATGTTAATTGCTCCTACAATTTCATCTGTAGTAATATACCGTGCAATGACCAAATTAATTAGTTCGCTCATCTTTATAAAAACATGCCTTCATTCCTCCATAGAAATGGTTTCCTTGGAATGGGATGATAATATTTTTCAAATGGGAGGCGAACCTCAGTAAAACCTCTAAGCTAATGATAAAACTGTGAGTTCTTATTCAATATTCTCTTCCTAAACCTTCTTCTATGGCAAACTGTTGCTTTTAAGTCCTCTTATGAAGAGTACATGAAAGATCCACGGTTGATCAAGAATGTCTTCATCATTACTATGGCACCCGTTTTACAACAACAATATATTCATCTTGAGCCTCACGATATAGTCACTAAAGTGAAGAATTGTCTTCATAAAAATCATTCTATATTTATAAAATCAAAGAAAAATGTAGAAGTGAGTGAGGGTTTAAGAAAGTGTTTTGTTAATAAAAGTTTAGGACAAGGTTCAAGAAAAGAACTAGGCTAGATCTCTGTAAAAGGCCAGGGTAAGGACAATGTTAATATGATTTACAATGTCAAATCTAAGCAAGGGGTCGCCCCTGACCAATTGTATTTATTTTATTATGGTGTTGGACAATGGAAAAGAAAATACCCCAACTTTTGAAGGATAAGACAGTTGGACATGTGATGTCTTCAAATTTTCATTCCTCCAATATTTATACGATAGACATTAACTATGCTAGAACCACTTCATAGGTATTTTATACCAAATGTGGGTTTAACCTTTGTAATTGTTTGCAAGGATTGACAATCGTACAATAACTAGTATATGGTGATATTAACTTATGCAAAAGATATAGAGCTAAAACTAGCTATTGTTTACATATATAGGAATATATGTACTCTATTTTATTTATGGTTTAGAGCTGTACACATATTGTTTTGTACCAACTCGCAACAAGAATATAATTTCTATATTTGTGTTGGACACAGATAAATTTACAATTGTTACACCTTTTCATATGATCATTTGGTTTATGAACTCAATTGTAGGTATAGATATCCTTGACATAAATAAAGACGTCTATCATATAGATATTAAAAGGCTCAATACAGGTGACCTAGATCAGTCTTACGTCTAGCATTGTCGTTTAGGACACGTAAACGAGAAATGCATTAAGAGACTAGTATCGACTGATATTCTTAGACCATTTGATAATGAATCCTATGGAATATACAAATCTTGGCTTCTTAGCAAGATGACTCGTGCTCCTTTTACTAGAAAAGGAGCAATGGCATGTGAATTGTTGGGCCTAACACAGACCAATGTATGTGGTCCAATGACTATCACAACTAGAGGTGGTCATGACTATTTCATTTCTTTTACCAGCGATCTAAATTGATAAACATATGTCTAGTTAATGAAGTATAAAAGTGGAGTTTTTGAAAAGATAAAAAAAATGACAAAATGAAATAGAAAAAACAACTAGACGGAAAGATCAAATCCTTACGATTATCACCTTAAAGAACATGGTAAAGTATCAAATTTATTTCCTCTTGACACACCTCAACTAAATGGTGTGGTCGAGAGAAGAAACTGAACTCTATTGAATATGGTTCGATCTATGATGAGTCAGACTGAGCTTCCTGACTCATTTTGGGGTTTCGCTATTTTATCTGTTATACACTCACTAAATCAAAGCTCAATTAAAGCATCTAAAAATATTTCATATGAGATGTGGAAAGAGAAAGTCCCTAATTTATCGTTTATGAAAATCTGAGGTTGTGAGACGTATGTCAAGAGCATGTCTGGCGATAAGGTAGCACCTAGCTCCAGCAAATGTATATTTGCGGGTTATCCAAAACAAATACGTGGTTATTACTTCACAATAGTCACAAGAACAAAGTGTTTATGGCTCGTGATGTTGTCTTTCTAGAAAAGGAGTTTATTTTTAGAAGACAGAGTGGGAGAAATTTTGAACTTGATAAAGTTCGAGAGCCACAAATTGAAGAATTGACGCATGAAAACGTTCCTTCTACATCAAACTCAGTTGTTATTCCTTTGGAAAAAAGAAGGCCGGGTAGTGGTAGTCAACCACCAGATAGATACCTTGTTATTATCGAGAAGGGTGGTGATGGTTTTGTGGTACATTTATTAAGTGACGAACCTGCAACCTACAAAGCAGCTTTAGCTAGTCCAAACATTAAGCAATGGCTCGAGGCCATGCATTCTGAAAGGGATTTTATGTACAATAATTAGGTATGGGACTTGGTTGACTTACCCAAAGAAGTGAGATGTCTTCACTGTAAGTGAAGTTTTAAAATCAACGTTGGCATAGTAGAACATAAAGATGTCTACAAAGCTAGATTGGTGGCAAAAGGTTAAATCAAGTTCACGGTTTTCACTATGACGAAACGTTTGCACCAGTTGCTAAGTTTAGATCCATTCGGATTATGTTAGCGATTGCTGCATTTCAGGACTATGAAATTTGGCAAATAGATGAAAAAACCACTTTCTTGAATGATATTTTAGAAGAGGACGTGCATAGGACACATCCCCGAAGGTTTTGTAGATCCTAAAAATCCAAACAAGGTGTCCAAACTTAAGAGATTCATCTATGCTCTTAAGAAAGTATCAAAGAGTTGGAATCATCGCTTTGGTCAACTCATAAAAAAGAACGGTTTTAGTCGAAGTGTCAAAGAATCTTTTCTATACATGAAGTTTAGTAGGAATAAGATGGTTTTCTTAGTCTTGTATGTGGATAACATACGAGTCATTGGGAATAATGTACAATTACGTATGATGCGTGTATTTTATATAGACCTTTTAGGCCATATTTGCACGCATTTTCATGCTTATTTAGTAGTGTTTTACTACAAATATCCCCCAAATATTCTAGTTTGGTTTGTTTTGTAATATTTGCAGGTATGGACCAGAATGACGGAAAACTAGCCATTTTGTAGCTCCTCAAGCATGCATAAGTAAGTCGGAAAGGAATCTTGGTGTCTCAGGATGCATGAAGTCGTGTGAAGGAATGGAGGAATGAAATCCACGAGCAAAACACTCGTTCGTGGTGTAAGAGCCTTCGATCGACTACTTTATTGATTAGAAGACCTCGATCGAGCGTTGTTCTGCTCGATCGAGCTGCTGGCTTTGGACGCTTACTCGATCGACCACTTTGGATACTTGATCGAGTACTTTCGACAACAAAGGTTGCTCGATCGAGTGGTTACAAGCTATGGGCTTCGCGAGATAGTGTGTTAAGCAATGGACGCCTTGTAATTTGTTATTCTACTTAAGTGTGAAACTACGTAACAATAGACACACCCCTTACTCTAGACTTTAGACTAGAAAACAACTTCTTACCCTAGACTTTATCTTTGACTTTTATTTTGGATATGAATTTGAGGACTTCTTCTGTCTTTCTTCCTCTTTAAAATTCGGGTATTATTGTTCTTGAATTTAATTAGTTATTTCTCTATGTCTCTTTGTTTCTTATTTATTGTTGTTGTTGTTATTCTTCCTATTATGCGTAGCTAATTCCTTTGCTAGGATTTAGGGGAACCGTGGCGTAGGTAAGATGAGTTGATTAGTAGTCTTTAAATTAGGTTTGGAAGCAATCATCACATTTAATAGCTTTTAATTATTTGAGTCGACGCATTCAATTGACTGACTTGATATCCCCTTGACCTAGATCGAGAGATTGGAAAAGGACAGATCAGTGATGAACTTTGGGATTATGCTAATGAGGGCGAGAGCTAAGTTAGTATTTCTTAGGGCGAATAGCGGACCGAAAGGACCTTTTCACTGTTGGAGTAGGTGTCCTCCACAAATAGTGCGCCACATAATAAATCTTATTAAGGAATATAATTGGGATATTTATTGACTATATATATGATTAGTCAAAGGATTAACGTAAATCAATAACGGTTGGCTGACTAGAGTTTGAAGTTATTGTCGTATGACGGCGGTGATCAACTGATCCCTTTCGGTCACACCTAAAGGACGAAATCCAAATAGTAACTAATTATTTGTATATGATACAGTTAATTAGTACATTACATATATTCGATATGTACGAGAGTTAATTGTTAGAAATTGAGTTAAGAACTCAAATTCGATTAAGCTTATTTTTCAATTATGCGATAATTGACTAATAAATTTATATCTTATTGTAATACGATTAAATAAGATTTAACTTAGTAATTAATCGTTAAATTACTAAATTAGTTGAGGTTTTGAGATAGAGGTAATTAGTTAATTATATTTACAAAGAGTTGTAAAAATAAATTAACTAAGCATTGTGGGACCCATTATATATTGATATAATGGTAAAATATTACTTAAAATGTTAAGTACATATTATTCATTTATTTGTATCATATAATTGTTATATAATCAAATTAACACTTAATTATACAAGATAATTAAGCATATGATTAATAAGTATTTGTGGGACAAATATCAAAAATCAAAATGGATCAAATTAGGCCTCACATGGCCGGTTGGTATAGAGTTGGTAAGGTGATGATGGTTGCTTTTGTTCATGCTCACAAGTCACTTATGATTATGACATGAATAGTAACCTAAAATCATTTCATTCAACACTACACTCTACCACTTTGCATGTGATTAAAATAAGAAAAATAAGAGCCAATTTTGGCTCACCATGACCGGCCATATTGCCTATAAAAGGGCAATATGGTTGATCATTTTATTTGTTCAATTCATGCTTGTTTTTCTTACTTCTCTCAAAAACTCTTCTTCTCTCTAAAAACTCTCAAATACTAATATTTCTTAAGTATTACTAGTGTAGTAATATAGTCTAATATTAGTAGTATAATATTTATCTTATTATCTAGTTAATAATAAGAGTAGATTATTTGGGTTCATCTTGGTGCAACTTAGAGGAGATCTTCTAGTTTGGAGATTACTTGTGTTCATCCATAATTATAGCTCAAGAACAAAAAGAAGGAGTTCTTGTTGTGCCCATATATTTTCCATATCAATGTGAGGAAATTTCTTCTCTTTTATAAATGTCTTTATATTTGCATGCATGTTACATAGATCATTAAATACTAAATTAACAAGTAATTTAGTAACTAATTAGAGGAGTCTAATTAAGGTCTATGGACTTTCATGTGGTATCAGAGCTAGCTTGTAGCATGCATGTTCATTTTGGACATTTTTATTAAAGTTATAAGATAACTAATAAATCAAATATTTTGAGTTAAATTACGATTCTGATGAAAATGTTTGGTGCATGTATACCTATTGACCTCAAAATGTTTGTTGTCAAATTTCGTAATTTTAGGGATTAATTTGCTATTTATTTTGATTTTTGGCGTGTAAACCGAGTTAACATGCATTTTATGAGTTAAAAGTTAACTAAAAATAGTTGCATGTTGATTCTGGCCATGAAAGTTTAATATGATCTCACATGCATGACTTACATATTGTATGTAAAATTTAGTGACTTTTAATTAAGTATTGCATGTTTATTGATTTTTATACGATAAAAGTCGATAATATGAGATTATAATGTTCATAAAATTGAAATGTCCTTTTCTGGTCTGGAAATTTTTTGGTACATTTTACATTCTGATTTTGATTATGTTGGTGAAATTGCATAATTTTTTTCACTTATTTACTTTATTTAATGATTTTTATTTGATAAAACCATTAGATAGAAAGCTATTTGTTCATAAAATTAATTTAAATTTCTTGAGCAAATGTTTTTTATTTTTATAGTTCCTGGAAATGTTCCAGAATGTACAAAATTTTTATTTTCAAATTTTATGATGTTTATATTTTATTTTGGTTTTATTTCATAATTGTTATGATTAAACCGTAATATTTAGCAAATGAAATCAAATCGATCTAATTAATGACCAACAAAATTAGTAGGGACTAATTTTGAGTTCTAAAAGATTTTAGTTAATTAGTTTGAATTTAAATGAGATTTAAATGTTGATATTGATTTTTAATGGTTAAAAATAAATAAATCCCGAAAACTCGAGCTACAATGAGCATGAATGTGTTTAGGACGATTTTGGCATGAATTTTGCAGCAATTTTTTTATTTATGGTTGAATGAATGAATGTCATTTATTTAATAATTTATGCAAATTTTGTACCTAGTATGGCCTAGTTATTTTTAATCGTTATTACCCGTAATGTAAGGGAATAACGGTTTGGTTGTAATTTTATTGCGATCTCGTATCGCCGGTTTGTATAATTTAATAATTTTATTTCATAGAATAAATGTATAATAGGAATTTGTATATTTGTACATTTGTAATTATTTTTATGAAGACCGCTGACTCCCTCAAGACGGTGCCATTTTCGAAGGAGTTCCAAGTGAAGAGGCAAGGGACCAAGGAGTTGGTTTCCGAATTTGTAATTATCTAGTTAATTTGATTAGCTAGGTGGCCATACTAGGATTTTATTGTTGCTTGGTTGCTTGCTTTATTTCCGCTCATGCCAAAATTGTCACACATGCATTTTATTTTCCAATATTGTCAATTCAACGTTATTCACAATTCACCGACTTAGTTCACTTATAGGGAATTAATAACTAAATTGACAAGATCTCTCACATATTTTAAAAAATTGAGATTAGCTTTACCAATTAGTAACACCTATGAATCCCGTGTTCATTAGGGCTAACACGCTCGTGGGTCCCTTTTTACCTCAGGTAAGTAGGGTGATACGATCACAAGCTAAAATTGGATTGGACTCAACGAGATAAGCGTTATCTTGGTACTAGGAGATGGATTTAGTTGAAATCCGTCAACCAAGAGTTCTAAGGGTAGAATTAGTCAATAAATGAGTTACCATTTCTAGATAAAGGTAGCATGCGATGTCTATTTTTATTTAAAGATGGGTCTTGGAATCATTTATATAATTTAGTGAGAGGTCATTATATGAATGTTAAACTTGTTAAAATGTTTTTCAAGTAAATTAACAATGAATGTTTATATATTTCTTTTTGTTGTAGTTACCATATTCGCATAATGTCGACATCATCCAACACTGCAACCTTGGGTAAGGACTCATGGTTGAGATCCGTCATGGACAAGTGTGTCCTAAAAGATGACGAAAGTAACTTCGTTGAATGGGAGTCAACGATCAAGAGCGCCGCGTTATCCGATAACGTGCTTCGCTACTTGGTCGAAGAGCCCCCCACCGAACCCGCACCTAGATCGTCCGCGGTGGTTCGGGCCGAGTATGACCTTTATTTGAAGGTTGCTAATGACGTCAAGAATGTCTTGATTTGGTCAATCTCACCCAAACTCAAACTCCAATTGATATCACTCGATGCATATGCGATATTCACGAGGATCACGTCAATGTTTTCGCAAGCCCCTCAAATTCTTAAATATGAGGCGGCTACAAAATTCTTTGACACCATGCTTCAAAGGGGCCAAAAGGTTGGCCCACACGTGCTCAAAATGGTTGAGCACGCGGACATCTTAGAGCGTCTAGGGTGCAAAATTCCGAAGCAATTGGTGGTGGGTAAGATCCTTCATTCACTCACACCTAAGTTCACCCAATTTAGGGTGAACTATAACATGAATGGCATGGACAAAAGTTTCCATGAACTCCATGCACTCCTCACCCAAGCGGAGAGGGACATGGAGGCTAGTGGGAGTGAACCCAAGGATGTTCTTTCCATGAAAATGAAGAACATGAACCTTGGGGTGAGGAAGGACAAGGGAAAGGGTAAGACTCTTTTCAAGAAATCCGGCAAGGGAAAGGGCAAGGTCTTTTATAAGCCCAGGCCCAAAGTCAACAAACACGCGGAGGCGGATTTCTATTATTGTAATGGCAAAGGGCATTGGAAACGCAATTGCCACAAGTACTTGAAAGACAAGAAGGACGGTTGTGTGACAACGTCAGGTAAAATTCTTTCATCACTCTATATGATAGATATTAACTTTGCTAGTACATCTTCTTGGGTATTTGATACCGGTTGTGGTTCTCACCTTTGTAATCATGTAAAGGGGCTGAGGGACGCGCAAGCACTAGCCAAGGGTGACGTGGACCTGCGCATGGGAAATGGAGCTAAGGTAGCCGCAGTTTCCGTGGGCACCTACGTTCTTCTTTTGCCTAATGGTTTAGAGTTGTATTTAACTAATTGCTATTATGTACCAACTCTTACCAAGAACATTATCTCCATTTCCGTGTTAGACATGGAAGGATTTTCATTTTGCATTAAGAACAACTGTTGTACTTTTTCACTTAATGAAATGGTTTATGGCGAGGCCATTTCTATTGGAGGTATTTATGTTTTAGATATTGCAAAAGAGGTCTATCATGTAGAAAACAAGAAGCTCAAAACAGGTGAACATAATCAATCATACCTTTGGCATTGTCGTTTAGGGCACATAAACGAACGACGCATAAAGAGACTTGTTTCATCTAAAGTACTAAAACCATTCGATTACGAATCTTATGGGGTATGCGAATCTTGTCTTCTAGGCAAGATGACTCGTGCTCCTTTTACGGGAAAAGGGACACGAGCAAGTGAAGTATTAGGACTTATACATACGGATGTATGCGGTCCAATGACTATCCGAGCTAGAGGTGGTTATCACTACTTCATTACTTTTACCGACGACTTGAGTAGATATGGATATGTCGACTTGATGAGGCATAAAAGTGATGCTTTTGAAAAGTTCAAAGAATTTCAAAATGAAGTAGAAAACCAATTGAATAAAAAGATTAAAACCCTACGATCTGATCGTGGTGGTGAATACTTGAACCATGAATTTGATTCACACCTGAAAGATTGTGGTTTAGTATCACAATGGACTCCTCCTGGCGAAAACACCCTCAATAAATGGTGTGGGTCCGAAAGGAGGAGAAATCGAACTTTATTAGATTATGGTGATTCGATCTATGATGAGTCTGACAGAAGCTTCCTGATATTTTTTGGGGTTTTTTGCTATCTTATCTGCAGTATTTTTCACTAAATCGAAGGCCCGACTAAACGGCAAACAAGACTCAATATAGAGTATGGACAGGGAAAGTCCTATTTGTCGTTTATGAGAATTTGGGGATGCGAGGCTTTTGTTAAGAAAGAATAAGTCTGACGATAAACTCGCACCCAAATCTGACAAATGTCTTTTTGTAGGATATCCAAAGGAATCACGTGCTTATTACTTCTACAATAACCACGAGGACAAAGTGTTTGTGTCTCGTGATGCAGTCTTTTTAGAAAATGATTTTATTTCTAAAAGACAGAGTGGGAGAAAATTTGAACTTGATGAAGTCCAAGAGTCACAAACCGAAAAGGACGACGAGGAAAACGTTCCCTCTTCGTCTGGTACGGTCATTATTCCTTCGGAACCTAGGAGGTCAAGCAGAATTAGTCATCAACCTGATAGATACCTTGGTATTATAGAGGAAGGTGATGACTATAATGTGTTACTTTTTGATAGTAACGAACCTACTACCTACAAAGCAGCCATTTCTAGTCCCGACTCAAAGCTATGGCTAGGAGCCATGCAATCCGAAATGGATTCTATGTACGATAATCAAGTATGAGAATTGGTTGATTTACCTAAGGAGGTAAGACCTCTTCAGTGTAAGTGGATCTATAAGATCAAAAGTGGCATAGATAAACATAATGATGTTTACAAAGCTAGATTGGTGGCAAAAGGTTTCACCCAAGTTCATGGTCTTCACTATGACGAAACCTTAGCCCCAGTCGCCATGCTTCGATCCATAGGGATTATCTTAGCGGTTGCCGCATTTCATAATTATGAGATTTGGCAAATGGATGTCAAAACCGCCTTCTTGAATGGGATTCTAGAAGAGGAAGTGTACATGACACAACCTGAAGGTTTTGTGGATTCATCAAACCCTAAGAAGGTATGCAAGATTAAGAGATCCATCTATGGTTTTAAACAAGCATCCAGGAGTTGGAATCATCGTTTCGATCATGTAATTAAACAAAATGGTTTCACTCGAAGAGTCGAGGAACCGTGTTTATACATGAAGTTTAGTGGGAGTAAAGTAACTTTTCTAGTCTTGTATGTAGATGACATACTACTCATTGGGAATGATATTCCAATGCTCACTTCTGTGAAGGAGTGGCTAGGGATTCATTTCCAAATGAAAGACTTAGGAGAGGCCTAGCGCATCTTAGGTATCCGGATCTATAGGGATAGATCTAAAAGGATACTAGCATTAAGTCAAGAGACTTATATTGATAAGATTCTTGATCGGTTCAACATGAAAGACTCTAAGAGAGGCTTTATTCCTATGGGAAGTGGGATCACTGTGAGCAAGTCAGAGTGCCCTACGAAAACCGAGGAGATTGAACGCATGAAATTGATCCCTTACGCTTCAGCCGTTGGATCAATCATGTATGCTATGATGTGCACTCGTCCCGACGTTGCATATGCCTTGAGCATGACAAGTCGTGACCAAGCAAATCCAGGTGAGAGTCACTGGATAGCCGTAAAGAACATCCTTAAGTACTTGAGAAGGACTAAGGATTCATTCTTAGTGTTTGGAGGCGAGACTGAGTTACGTGTAAAGGGTTACACAGATGCCAGTTTCCAAACAGATCGGGATGATATGAAATCCCAATCCGGCTACGTTTATATGATGAATGGAGGAGCTGTTTGCTGGAAGAGTTTCAAGCAAAGCGTTACAGCGGATTCTACAACAGAAGCAGAGTTCCTTGCAGCGTCTGAAGCTGCAAAGGAAGCTGTGTGGATTCGGCAATTTTTGGAAGGACTATCAGTAGTCCCTACTGCCAAAGATCCTATCACAATTTATTGTGATAACAGTGGGGCTATTTTTCAGGCAAAAGAGCCCAAGTCTAGTAACAAGTCTAGACATGTACTTAGGAAATATCATGTAATGAGAGATTACGTGGACAGAAAGAAAATTGACATTTGTAAGGTGGGACAGATGACAACATTGGCTGATCCCTAACCAAGCCTTTCTCAAAGGGACTAAGCCTGATGGTCATGTCGTCACAATGGGATTGGCGACGTGGTGTGCAAGAAGTCCTTTAGATTATGTACATGTAATAATGAATGTTGTTTTAATTATTTCATATATGATAATGGCATTTATTGTTCGAGTTTTATTTTAAACTCTTTTATTTAGTTTGACTAAATTTAAAACTTTGTTTATCCGAATAGATTGTTGGACCCTATTCAAGTGAATAGGACGAACTTAGTATTTTGTCCCTAGTCACTCAACTGAGGTGACGTCTCGAAATGACTAGATTGTAAGTCGATCGATGGTTGGTTCAGCACCATGGGGTCATGAAGATGACTGGTCGTTTACATAGACAGACTGTAAGACACTCTGTCGGACAGTGACATGATAGAGACCCTTAAATCAATTGTTTGATGCCTGGTCGTGGCAGGGTCTTCTATCTTATTCCTATAAGTCGATTCTTTTGACTGGCGACCGTCTATCTGAGTCGGTGCAGTTTCCGATTGGTTTTGGTTGATATTCTAGGTCGTGCCGTAAAAGGAGGCCGATGGACTTCTTCTGGATCATGGTGATCTGCATCATACAGAGTAGATGGATCAACAGGAATTGTCCACCCACGTTGGGTAAAAACATCTTTAGGTCACTCGAGGAGTAGTTACTGTAAATGCGTGGACACGCTCGGAAAGAGGTCTATGGTAAATTTTCCGGTCAGACAGTTACTCTCCCTATCGAGAAAACCACTCTAGATATTGTCAATCGCAAGTGCGACCTGAAAGACACCTTGCGTTGAGTGGAAGATGTGATAAAGAGACAAGAGAATTGGTGACGCACACTTGTGTCAGACAAGTGGAGATTGTTGGAGTAGGTGTCCTCCACAATAGTGCGCCACATAATAAATCTTATTATGGAATATAATTGGGATATTTATTGACTATATATATGATTAGTCAGTTGATTAACGTAAATCAATAACGGTTGGCTGACTAGAGTTTGACGTTATTGTCGTTTGACGGCGGTGATCACCTGATCCCTTTCGGTCACACCTAAAGGATGAAATCCAAATAGTAACTAATTATTTGTATACGATACAGTTAATTAGTACATTACATATATTCGATATGTACGAGAGTTAATTGTTAGAAATTGAGTTAAGAACTCAAATTCGATTAAACTTATTTTTCAATTATGCGATAATTGACTAATAAATTTATATCTTATTTTAATACGATTAAATAAGATTTAACTTAGTAATTAATCGTTAAATTACTAAATTAGTTGAGGTTTTGAGATAGAGGTAATTAGTTAATTATATTTACAAAGAGTTGTAAAATAAATTAACTAAGCATTGTGGGACCCATTATATATTGATATAATGGTAGAATACTACTTAAAATGTTAAGTACATATTATTCATTTATTTGTGTCATATAATTGTTATATGATCAAATTAACACTTAATTATACAAGATAATTAAGCATATGATTAATAAGTATTTGTGGGACAAATATCAAAAATCAAAATGGATCAAATTGCGGCTCACATGGCCGGTTATGGTGAAGTCAAATGGTGATGATGGTTGTTCTTATTCATACTCACAAGCAACATATGCTTATGACATGAATAGTTAACATGATATCATTTTATTCACTACAACACATTACCACCTTACATGGCAATAAAATAAGAAGAAAAAAGTCATTCTTGGGTGATGAAAGAGCCGGCCCTTATGGCTATAAATTGAGCAATTGTTGTTCAATTTATTCACTTCTTCATTCTTACTTATTTTATCATTCATCTCTCAAAACTCATCTTCTCACTACAACTCTCATATACTAATATTTCCTAAGTATTACTAGTGTAGTAATATAGTCTAATATTAGTAGTATATTATCTATCTTATTATCTAGTTAATAATAAGGGTAGATTGTTTGGTTCATCTTGGTGCAACTAAGAGGAGATCTTCTACTTTGGAGATTATTTGTGTTCAACCATATTTGTAGCTCAAGATCAACAAGAAGGAGTTCTTGTTGTGCCCTTATATTTTCCATACCAATGTGAGGAAATTTCTTCTCTTATATAAATGTCTTCATATTTGCATGCATGTTACATAGATCATTATAAACTAAATTAAAAAGGTAATTTAGTAAATAATTAGAGGAGTCTAATTAAGGTCTATGGACTTTCACATGATACTCATGTCATTTCAATGGGGATTGAAGCGTGTACCTGAATTGCTGGATATTATGGGATATGAAATTATGGATAGCGTATCAATTTTTCCATATCTAATTGTCGCATTCATTGTTAGAGTTTTATTAAAAGATTTTTTATTTAGTTTGACTAAATATAATACTTTTTTTTATCCAAATTGGTTTTATAATAAGTTGAACACAATTCAAGTGAGCAAGATGAACTTAGTATCATTGTCCTTAGTCACTCATATGAGGTGACGTCTAGTAGTGACTAGATTGTGAGTCGATCGATGGCTAGTTCACGCCATGGTGTAATGGAGATGACTGATCGTTTCCATAGACAGACTGTATGACACTCTGCCTGGCACTGACCTTCATAAGATCCTTTATCAAATTGTTGAAGTCTGGTCGTGGCAGGGTTTTCTATGTTATTCCTATGATTCGATTCTTTAGACAGGCGACCATTTACCTGAGTCAGTGTAGTTTCCGATTAACTTTGGTTTTTGTCCTAGGTTGTGCCGTGAAAGGAGACCGATGAGCATCTTCTAGGTCATGGTGATCTGCATTATACAGTGTTAGATGGGTCAACGGGAATTGTCCACCCATGTTGGGTATTAACACCTTCGGGCCACTCGAGTAGTAGTGATTGAAAATGCGTGGCCACGCTCGGAAGAGATCTATGGTAGATTTTTTGGTCAGACAGTTACTCTCACTGATCGAGAAAACCACTCTATTTATATTTTTCAATCGCAAGTACGACCTGAAAGACAACTGCGATGAGTGGGAGGATGTAACAGAAAAGAGACAAGAGAATCGGTAGCACAAAACTTGTCGAGACAAGTGGGAGATATTGTAGGAGGAGGAGTCCTCCGCAATAGTGTTTCTGCTTGCACAACTTGTATCGGACAAGTGGGAGATTGTTGGAGTAAGTGTCCATCACAATAGTGCATTTGTATAATAAATCTCATTTGGAATATACGTGGCATTATTAGTATATTTCCATACTCCACGTCAGTTGATTAACGTAAATCGGTAACGCTCAGCTGACTAGACTTAGACCTTATTGTCGTATTACGGCGGTAATGAACTGACCACTTTCGGTCATACCTATAGGATGAGACCCAAACAGAAAACTAATTACTTGTATACGATACAGTTTAATTAGTCCTTTAGATGTATTTCATATATGTTTGGTTATGAGAGTTATTTATTGGAAATTGAGTTAGAAACTCATTCCGTTTAATTTATTAGTCAATTATGCGATAGCTGTCTGATTAAATTTTACGTCTTAATTTAATACGATTAAATAAGATTTTATTTAGTGATTAATCGTTAATTCATTAAATTAGTTGAGGTTATGCATATATTTTGGATAAAGGTAATTAGTTAATTATATTTACAAGGAGTTGTAAAATTAATTTACTAGGCATTGTGGGACCTATTATATATTGATATAATGGTCAAATATCACTTAAAAGTTAAGTACTTATTGTTTATTAATTTGTGTCATATAATTGTTATATGATCAAATTAACTCTTAATTATACTAGATAATTAATCAGATGTTTAATAAGTATTTGTGGGACAAATATCAAAAATCAAAATGGTCCATAAAGGAGACAAGTGACCGGTTTTTGTGACATGAGAAACAATGATAAATTGTCTTACATTTCTTACACACAAACTCACTTGATAATGACACATCCTATAAGCGTTAATCATTACCATAAACAATACACTCAATCTATTTGCATGAGAATAAAATAAGCACAAAAAATCACCCATTTGGGTCTGTGAGATCCGGCCATAGTGCCTTAAGAAGAGAACTATTGTTGTTCGCATTTTTTTTACTCATTCTTATTACTAGACTAGTAATAACATTAATATTAGTTACTACTTGTCACTATATTTTTCTAGTCAAAATAATAGTGATTGTTTTGGATTTTCTCTTGGGTGCTTCTTGGAAGGAGACTTTCTATTTTAGAAGTTTATACAAGGAGAATCATCCTTTTGGTTGTAGCTCAAGGACAATAAGAAAGGGAGTTTCTTATTGTGCCCATTTATACCAAATTTTCTCAATGTAAGGAAATTTCATCTTATCTGTATATTTTTGCTTTTATATTTGCATGCATGATAACTAGATCCTAAATCATTAAGGTAATTTAATTTAATGAGCTAATTAGAGGATTCTAATTAGAGGTATAGGACTTTCATGTGGTATCAGAGCTAGCTTGTTACATGTATGTTGATTTTAAGCATTAAGATCGAGTTATAAGATAACTTGAATAAAATAGGAAATTTGTGTCAAAAATGGTTTGCACGAAATTTCTTGAGTTGCATGTATACCTACTGACGGCAAGGTTGTGGTAAAATTTGGTGATTTTAGGGATTGATTTTCTATTTATTTTGATTTATGGCCTTTAAATCAAGTTAATATGCATTTTTTATGTTAAAAGTTAAGTAAACCTTTTGATTCTAGTCATGAAATTTTTATATGATCTCACATACATATGTTACATACTGTATGTAAAATTTCGAGATTTTTAATTAAGTTTTGCATTTTTATTTATTTTTATTAGATAAAAGTCGATAAAGTGAGATTATTATCTTCATAAAATTGAAACGTCTTTTTATGGTTTTGAAAATTTTTGATACATTTTGTAATCTGATTTATATCATCTTGGTGAAATTTGGTAATTTGGTTCACTATTTTACTATATTTATTGGTTTTTGTTTGATAAACCGATAAATACAAGTCTACTTGTTCGTAAAACTAATTTGAAATATTTGCCATATATTTTTGATTTTTGGAGTTTCTGGAAATGTTCCAGAATGTACAAAATTTTTTGTTTCAAATTTTTATAATGTTTACATTTTATTTTGGGTTTATTTCATAAATGTTGTGATTAAACCTCTATATTTAGCAAATACAATCAATTCAAACAAATTAAATACAAACAAAATTAGTAAGGACTACTTTTGAGTTCTAAATCAGTTTAGAAAATTATTTTGAGCTTAAATACAGTTTAAGTGTTGATTATTGATTTTTAATAGTTAAAAATCGATAAAATTCATAAAGCCGAGCTAGAATAAGCATGGTAAAAGATAAGGGCGATTTTGTAACACCTCAGATTTTATAATAATGAATAATTTACTAAAGTCGTAAATTTTATAAATTCGCCTTTTACTTTTATTAATTAAAATATTTTAAGTCGATAATTTATGATTTCGTGGCTTTAAGTTAAGGTTAAATAGAATTTACTTTAGTTGGGTAGAAACCGTCGCATTTCAGTTCATTATGATCCCAAAATCAGACTCTACTCAAAAATCGGAGTGGGAAACACCCACCTTGAATATTAAAGCCTATTACTACCCATTTTCTCAAAACAAACCAACACAAATCCCTTCTAAAATTTCAGCAACTTTCTCCTTCTTCCTCAAACATCAAACCACCATTAAAACTCCATCACTTTATAACTTTAAGACGGATGTCATTTCTCCGTCTCTCAACGAAACTTGACGATTTTTATATCAATCTTCTCCTCTCATCCTCCTCTTCATTTTCATACCATAAAATCCTCATTTCCATCTACTTTTTATAGAACCCATTTTATAGATCTAAACTTAAGACGGGTATAACTTCTTCGTTTCTTAACCAAATTCAATTTCGTTTAATGTTTCGGAATCCTCTCACCGTCCTCTTTCTTTCTAGCCAATCAAAGATCGAAACTTTTAACTTTATTTTTAGACCGTCTTTCACCATATTTCGGTTTTGGGTTCTTGTCACTTTATTTAGCGGGAAATGATGTATTTTGAAGATTTTAGGTCATGGAGTTCAGGTGGGGTTGATGATTAGCTTGGGAATCGAGGATTTGAAGTGCTAATCGAGGTAACGGTGATGGGTTACTCGGTATCATCTCTTTATGTGTTCCTTATGTGTTTTAAATTAGTGATTATGATAAAGATTAGTGCTTTGTTAGTTAGTGCCATGAATTCATGTTCTTACATGTTAATATTGAAATTGGGTAAAGTTGTTGTGTTGTGCCTTGTTGATGATGAAATTTGTACCCATGTTTATGGTTGTTTCATGCTATTCAAGTTCTTGTATGAAATTTACATCTATCAATATGTTTTGGTAAGACGAAATTAGGGACACCCGTATCGGCAGAAACGGGTCTGTACCAGAACGGACGGAACCCACTGGCTATGAAAGTTTGACAGATTGATCGGCGTCGAATAATTAAGTAGTTCAGGCTTTTGAATTTCCTGATTCAGATTTCGTATGAGGAAATGGCGTCCGTTTTACTATTTTGAGCTTTTGAATGATTATAACATATGAAAATTAATTCTTTATATTATTATGCTTAATTATCATGTTTGAACTTGAGTTGAACCATTAAGGTGCTTTAATTGACCTTGGCAAATGATTGGATATGTTTAGGATGCATTAAATGTGCTTTATTGTTGATAATTGTTGTTGGAATTGGATAAGTAACCATGGAATTTGGATTGGTTGTTGTTGATGCTGAAAATCCCGTGTTTGTAGTCCCAGCCGGCCGACCGGCCGCCGGTCAGCCGACCGGCTGGGAATACCTGGTGAATTTGTTGGAATTTTGTTAGCATGCGAGTCCCAGCCGGCCACCCGGCAGCCGTCCGACCGGCTGAGACTCCCCCTTCCCCAACTTTCCTTCTTTTTCTCTTTTGGCATGCGTCCCCAGCCGGGTAGCCGGCAGCCGGTCACACCCACCGGCTGGGGATCCCTTGTATTTTATTGTTGTGGTTGATGATGCTGTAGTGCCAGCCGGGTAGCCAGCGGCCGGTCCCCCTGACCGGCTGGCACCTCATGTAGCTTACCCTCTTTTCTTTTCCATATGACTTCACATGTAATAGTTTGTATGGTTTGTATATCGTATGAACTTACGTAATAACTTTAAATATTCATGTTTAGAACGTATGATATCTCATACGCTTATATTACATGTTTTGTGACGGTTTTGATATGTCCGCTCTTGATTCGGTTCTACATTATGTTTTCATTTGAGCACTACTTGTTGAGTGCTTTGAACTCTCATTTCCCGGCTACACCTTATCCTCGTTAGACTGGAATGTCGGAGCGATGGGGTGTATCCTTGATGCTTGTATGCATGTTTAGTGGGTATATAACGACGTTGTTGGGAGGCGAACGCAATGCGTTGATCGACCCGGCCGTCAAATGTTGTATCCTTGCGAGGTGGTGTCATTGCATGTAGCGTACTAGCTTGACTTTTGACTATAGATCTCTTTGTCCGCCTCTGCCGTTGGCCGTACTGCCGGATTTGGGGTACTCGGCTTCTGTGTTTGACCGAGTCTTGGATGTGTGCACGCCTAGCCACATGTCGAATCAGGTACACGCCTTGTCCCGAGAGTCTGGCCAGATTTAGACTAGGATCGCGTTATTAACATCGTCCTACCGAGAGGATTAGAGTCTTTCATATACTAAACGTTTATCGTGTATGGGTTCAGGGAAACGCCTTTATCCCGTGGACATGTTTGTCTAGGTCATGAGCATACGAAACGCTTTATCGTATGCGGTTCAGGGAAACACCTTATCCCGTGGACTTCCATTGACTTGTCTTGCTATTGTAAACGATGCTACTGCGTGTCATTTACCGTGAGAGTGTGTATGCTTATATTTGATCGTACGATGGATTGTACGCTTGATTGACTTGGATGCCTATGATTGGTTTGTTTGTCGAGTCTCAAACTGATGTAGAACTTAGTCGATTTAGACTGAACAGTTCAACGAACTGTTCGTTCTAGTACTGTAATGACAAGTTATATATTTGCAACGAAATTATACTGTTTTGTTGTAGTATTTTTGTAATAATAAGAACTGAAATTAAAGATAAAAATGGGTGAATCTCGCTCTCCGCCTCGCAAGGTACGAGCTTGAAACACTCGAAGGCAACCTCGCAAGGCTGTCTTATTTCTTTGGTCTCACAAGAACAAAGAAGAAAGCTCACAATAATGTAAACTCTCAGATTTTTTGATTCATAAACTGATTTGTTTACATGGGTTGCTTTGGTTTATATAGACCAAAGCACATACAAAAGCACCTACTTTATCTTACACAATCTGAAACATTAAGGTCTAAACATAAGCCTAGGTACTAGACAATCCTCCTAGCTCTTGATTTATTGATAAAAGAGTTGGACCAGCTGCATTTTCTGAGATAGCACAAAAAGGGAGGAATCAAAAGAGCCTTTAAGTCCAATAGAGCTTGTTTTGCCAAAAGGGGAAGATTGAAAAAGATGTGTGAGTTGATGGACTAGGCTTGCACGACTCTCAAGACACCTACACGGACAGCAAAGCAACATTAACATGACAAGTAGCTTCTTCCCCAATGTCCCATTTCAACATCGTCACAAAACTCGAGCCAAACTTGAAACCACTTACGATGTGAGCTGCGTTATGGCTAATGAGGACCTCCTTTCCATTGTCGAGTAATGCTCCTGCATCATTCTCCCCTTCTTTTTGAGAAATTTGCCTCAAATTGTCGTCATCCTGATACGGGGATAGGTCTCCCACGTTGAATGTAGCACTCACGCCCCCATATTCACTTGGTAACTCGAGTTTGTAAGCATTTGGACCGTAGCATTCCAAGACTTTAAACGGACCATCTGCTCTTGGCATAAGCTTATTCTTCCTCTTAGAAGGAAATCGTTCCTTCCTCAAATGTAGCCATACAAGATCTCCTACTTTGAACACGGGCTGCTTGCGATGTTTGTTTGCATTCTCCTTATACTTTGCATTTGCCTTCTCAATTTGAGCTCGAACTTGCTCACAAGTACGAAGAAATGTAGTTTGCCTATTTTTTGCTTCAAAACTCATTAGATCTTTCTTTGGAATCGGAACCAAGTCAATTGGCAGAAATGGATTGACTCCATACACAATTTCGAATGGAGCTCGACCAGTAGTAACAGATGGAGTTCGATTGTAAGCAAACTCGGCATGTGCAAGTTTAACATCCCAATCCTTCGTGGTCTTGCTAACTAGTCCCCTCAACAAACTTCCAAGGGTGCGATTTGCTACTTCGGTCTGCCCATCGGTTTGAGGATGGTGGGAAGTACTAAATAGCAGCTTCGTCCCCATCAAACGCCATAAGGTCTTCCAAAAATAACTAAGGAACTTCACATCTCGATCCGATACAATGGTAAGAGGTATCCCATGTAAACGAACCACTTCCTTATAGTACAAATCAGCAACATTCGTGGCATCATCGGTCTTGTGACAAGGAATGAAATGAGCCATCTTTGAAAACCGATCAACAACAACCATTATCGAGTCTTTACCACGCTGAGTTCTAGGTAACCCGAGTATAAAATCCATACTCACTTCGCTCCAAGGCTGTTTCGGGACTGGTAATGGCGTATACAACCCCTTAGAAAATGAACTCTTCGCCTTTTGACACACAACACACTTAGCCACGATTTCTTGAACATCTTTAATCATCTTTGGCCAATAAAAATGCTCACTTACAATTGCGTAAGTCTTGTTAGAACCGAAATGACCAGCTATCGCTCCTCCATGAGCTTCACGAATTAACAGCTCTTGAATCGAACTTTGGGGAATGCAAAGTCGATTTCCCTTGAATAAAAACCCATCTTGCAAGGTATAAACTCCAGTAGGCTCAAGTATTTCTTTAGCAAATGATGGATCAGACTGGTACAACTCCTTAATGTGTTCGAATCCCAACAATCTCGCATCAAGCTCAATCAACAAGCAATGCCTCCGAGAAAGTGCATCAGCTACAATATTTCAACTCCCCGTTTTATACTTTGATGAGAATGTAAATGATTGCAAGAACTCGACCCATTTGGCATGTCTCGGATTCAATTTCTGTTGCCCGTGAATATGTTTAAGGGCTTCGTGATCGGAATGTAACACGAATGGTTTTGGGCGTAAGTAATGACTCCAATGCTCCAATGCTCCAATGCCCTCACAATGGCATAGAACTCTTTGTCATATGTCGAATAGTTCAATCTTGCACCACCTAATTTCTCGCTGAAGTACGCAATGGGCCGCTTCTCTTGGACCAATACAGCACCAATACCCACACCACTTGCATCGCATTCGACTTCAAACAGTTTGTCGAAGTTTGGGAGCGCCAAAACAGGTCCGGAGCACAACTTACACTTCACTTCTTCGAATGCCTTTTGGGCACTAGGAGTCCACACAAACTCCCCTTTCTTGGTTAGTTCTGTAATTGGGGCCATGATCGAACTAAACCCTTGAATGAATCGCCTATAGAAGGATGCTAACCCATGGAAACTTCGAACCTCGGTTGTTGATTTAGGTACTGGCCAGGCCTGAATTGCATCGACTTTAGACGGATCCATACTCACACCATCTTTACTAACAATATACCCAAGAAACACCACACTCGGTACCATGAACATACACTTTTCAAGCTTGCCAAATAGTTTCTGTTTTCTCATTACTTCGAACACTAACCTGAGATGCTGCTTGTGTTCCTCTTCATTCTTGCTATAAATCAGAATATCATCGAGATATACGACCACAAATTTGTTAAGGAAAGGCCTCAACACTTCATTCATTAGCCTCATAAACGAACTAGGTGCGTTACACAGCCCAAACGGCATTACGAGCCATTCATACAACCCTTGCTTCGTTTTGAATGCGGTCTTCCACTCATCTCCCTCTCGAATTCCCATTTGATGATAACCACTCCTTAAATCCAGCTTTGAGAACACGAACGAACCAGAAAGTTCATCGAGCATATCGTCAAGTCTAGGCATAGGAAAGCGATATTTGATGGTAATATTATTCACCGCTCTACTATCAATGCACATTCGCCAAGTCCCCTCCTTTTTTGGTACTAATAGAGCTGGTACCGCACATGGACTCAAACTCTCCTTTACATACCCTCGGTCTATCAACTCTTGCACTTGCCTTTGCAACTCTTTAGCTTCCTCGGGATTACACCTATAGGCTGGTTTGTTGGGTAATGCCGCACCTGGAACTAAATCGATCCTGTGCTCAATCCCCCTATTTGGTGGTAACCCAACAGGTAGCTCATCGGGAAACACATCCCTAAACTCCTCTAACAACTCTTGAACAAGTCTCGTGTTGCTTTGTTCACACCCCACTTCACGCACAACCAGCAAGTATGTCGGTTCCCCTCTCATCACAACTCCCTCGGCCTCACTTGCCTCCAACAACAGGTTGTCCTTAGGGACGAGTTTCTTTTGTTTACTCGGTGATAAGGGTTTAAGATGATATTTAGCCTTCCCTTTGGACACAACATAAACATTACTCCGACCATCGTGTTCAACCCTTCGATCAAATTGCCATGGCCTCCCCAACAATACATGACAAGCATTCATCGGGATTACATCACATACTATTTCATCTTCATAGGGTCCTAATTTCAAAGAAACTAAGGCCTGTTTCTTAACAAATATCCCATTATTCCCATCAAGCCAATGCAATTTATATGGTTTAGGGTGACTATTAGTAGGTAATTTCAGATTATCAACAAGCTCCCTAGATACGACATTAGTGCAAGAACCGCTATCAACAATAAGATTGCAGAGTTGATTGTTTACCTTGCAACGGGAGTGAAACAATCGCTCCCTTTGCTCCTCCTCAACGTGGGCAGCCTCGGTGTGTAGGCTCCGAATCACCAACACCTCCTTCTCTTCATCACTATAAGGATCCACAATATGTACTTCTTCATCACTATCATCCTCTTCTTGTGAAACTGAACTCGGTTCAAGGGCTGGAAATACGAAATTTGGAATCAAGTCACTCAACTCAGTAATCGTTAGAGCTCGCTTTTGTGGACACTCATTGGCAATGTGCCCATATCCTTGGCATTTGAAACACCGTCTCAACCTCACATCCTTGGTCTCGACCATTGGCCCCTTGCCTTTGTCTTTCGGATCCTCCTTCCGTGTCTCCTTGTTGCTCGGTATTGTGACTGTATGTTTCGAATAAGCACTCGAACCCTTTGCATAGTCACGGCCAAATGCCCTCCTGCCCTTGTCTTGCTTTTCGAATTTAAGAGCCAATCGACAAACATCGTCAAAGCCCTCATAATTCTGGATTTCTACTCGTTGTTGAAGGGTAGGATTGAGGCCTCGTATGAAACGGGCTGTCCTCAATTCCTCTTTCTCCTCCAAGTCACAAACTATACTCAACTATTCGAACTCCTTCACATAATCAGCCACACTCGAACCTTCTTGAGCTAAAGATGTCAATTTTAGGTACTGATCTTGCTCATAGTCTCTAGGAAGAAACCTCTTCATAAGATGCTTCTTTAATTTCTCCCAAGTTTCAATCTTGCTTTTCTTGTCTCGCTTCCTTAGTTTCTTCAAGTTTTCGTACCATAAGGAAGCGTATTTGGTTAATTTTAGAGTAGCAATCTTGAACTTCTTATGTTCGTCGTAGTCTTTATACTCGAAAATCCTTTCTACTTGACGAACCCAATCTAGAAACTTTTCAGCTTCTAGATCCCCATTAAACTCAGGTATGTCGAGCTTAAAACCTCCATCATCGTCATTCTTGCTCTTTCTATTGTTCCTTGGGCAGTCCTCTTCCTCGGAGTCACCCTCAAGACTGACCACATTCCCGTCTTTCTTCTTTTGCTTATCAAGAGATGCAGCTATGCTCTTCAACACGTAGGAAATCTGCCCAATCTCCGCTTTAAGTCCATTCACATCTTTCATCCATGGCTTTGATGTATCCTCACTGCTCCCGGATTCATATTCCATGGCTATGACTTCCCAAGACTGATTTATTAGAGAATAAATCGAAAACCTTGCTCTGATAACCACTTGATGTAGAACTTAGTCGATTTAGACTGAACAGTTCAACGAACTGTTCGTTCTAGTACTGTAATGACAAGTTATATATTTGCAACGAAATTATACTGTTTTGTTGTAGTATTTTTGTAATAATAAGAACTGAAATTAAAGATAGAAATGGGTGAATCTCGCTCTCCGCCTCGCAAGGTACGAGCTTGAAACACTCGAAGGCAACCTTGCAAGGCTGTCTTATTTCTTTGGTCTCGCAAGAACAAAGAAGCAAGCTCACAATAATGTAAACTCTCAGATTTTTGGATTCATAAACTGATTTGTTTACATGGGTTGCTTTGGTTTATGTAGACCAAAGCATATACAAAAGCACCTACTTTATCTTACACAATCTGAAACATTAAGGTCTAAAGATAAGCCTAAGCCATGGAATATGAATCCGGGAGCAGTGAGGATACATCAAAGCCATGGATGAAAGATGTGAATGGACTTAAAGCGGAGATTGGGCAGATTTCCTACGTGTTGAAGAGCATAGCTGCATCTCTTGATAAGCAAAAGAAGAAAGAATCAAAAGAGCCTTTAAGTCCAATAGAGCTTGTTTTGCCAAAAGGGGAAGATTGAAAAAGATGTGTGAGCTGATGGACTAGGCTTGCACGACTCTCAAGACACCTACACGGACAGCAAAGCAACATCAACATGACCAGTAGCTTCTTCCCCAATGTCCCATTTCAACATCGTCACAAAACTCGAGCCAAACTTGAAACCACTTACGATGTGAGCTGCGTTATGGCTAATGAGGACCTCCTTTCCATTGTCGAGTAATGCTCCTGCATCACAAACCTTCTCAAACATAAGTCGCTAATGCTGATATGCAAGCCCTTAGTGTTCTATATGGTTGCCAAGGGGAATCTTCCCCCGAGTCTTGTATTGCATGATGATGATGATGATGATGATGGTTTTCCTTACTCGTATATTGCTATTACCTCAATGTATTCTCATTTTCGACATGACATATATGTTTACATGATTATGTGCTTATTTATGTACGTTTTGATGTGATATGGCTGGGAGAACCCTAAGTTACTCCCCACTGACTGTGGCATTCATTTTTAATGAATGAACAGGTTGCAGATTGGTGTTTGCATGGGGTTGTGGCGAGTGAGCTAGCGAGCGTTGTACTGACAGCAATTTACCCTTAGCGTGTAATTTATATTAGCTTTTTATCTTCACTGTGTTTTATCAAGGGATCGATGTCCCTTATATTTATTTAAGATACAATTTGTATAAACGATTTATTTAATTAAGTTTTGGTTTTGTAACAAAGTGACATTCGCGGTTTTGCTTTTAAAGTTTTTTTTTAAAATCTCGTGTTTTCCGCTGCAAATCTACGTGTTTACTTTACTGCGAAATCGCAGGGTGTCACAGATTTTGGCATGATTTTTACAGCATTTTATTTATGATGTTATTGTTGAATGAGTGAATGTCATTTATTAAATTTTTAATGCAAGTTGTACCTATATGGCCTAGATTATTTTAATCGGTATTACCCGTAATGTAAGGGAATACCGATTCGGTTGTAATTAATTGTGATCTCGTATCGCCCATTTGTAATAATTAATAGATTTATTTGATCAAATGTATTATAGGAATTGCTATGTATTCATTTGCATCTTTTTGTAATTAATTATTATGAAGATGGAGATTCCCGAAGTCGGTGTTCCAAAAGACTGTGTCTTTTTGGAGCGTGTTCCATGAAGAGGTCCTCCAAGGAGTTGGTTTCTGATTTTTTAATCGTCTAGTTAATTAGATTAGCTAGGTGGAATGAATTACTAAATTGACTAGACCTCTCACATAACTTAAAAGAAATTGAGATTTAGCCTTACCAATTGAAGCACCTATGAACCCCGTGTTCATTAGGACAACCACAACGTGGACCCTTTTTACCTCGGGTAAGTAGGGTAATGCGATCACAAGCCTAAATTGGGTTGGACTCAACGCGATAAGCGATATCGCGGGAGCGGGGCTAGGATATGAATTTGGTAGAAATCCGTCGACCGAGAGTTTTAGGGGTAGAATTAGTCAAAATGTTGACTTACCCTCTATTACATAAAAGTGGCATAAAATGTTCACTTTATCTAAAATGCGAGTCTCGGAATCACTTATATAGTTTCGTGAGGGGTCATTATATGAGTGACTTGTTAAAATTGTTTTACAATTGAAATATATATATAAGCAATGAATGTTAATTTTCCGTTAATATTTATATTATTCGCGTAATGACAAGTATTTTATCCATCTACAAACTTGTAAATCCGTTCAATCGTGCAAAGGAGTTTCCATAAATTTATACGGTAGCATTTTTTTATTGCGATTTAAATCTCCATTTAAACCACCATAGCTAAAGACAAAAATAATTTTTTTTTTTATATTCTCATATTCACCATTGGAAATGTCTCTTATGAAGAGTACACGAATAAGTCACATTTAGTCAAAAATGTTTTAATTTTGTTTTAAATGACGTCTTCTTATAACGATGGTGCATCAATCTTTTTGCACCAAGGAAAATATTTGTATTTTTGGTATGTCATCATAATCCTCCTTATTGAGGCTTATCTCTAAAAGGAGGCCAAATCAGTTGGGACGACTATGTTACTCGATTTATTTGAAATCGTAATTAACCAAATACCATAGTCACTTCATGGAAGGTTTATCCTTTTTGAAGGTAAAACCATGAATGAAATGAAGAATAGTCTTCATAAAAATATTCTAATCTACTTGTCTAAATAGAGATTCATGAAAGTGAGTGGGAGCGCTAAGAGGGGTGTTTTATTCTTAATTGTTAAGAATATGACGAGGTTCAAGAGTAGGTTGGCACGACGTTGGCACAAGGCGAGAGAAAAAGGCAAGGCTATTTTGAATAGCAAAGTCAAACTCAAGCAAGGTGCTGAACCCAACCTTTGATGATTATATTATTACAGTGTTGGACACTAGAAAAGAATCTGCCCCATGTTTTCCGGAGAATTAGAAATTGGGTGTACTACACCGAAAAGTACTTTCACCGATAATATCTATATGATCGATATTTATTTTGCTAAATGCAATTTTTTTGGTATTAGATACTAATTATGGTTCTCATCAATGTATTCGTTACATATAATAATGATTCATGCGACGACTAGCCATGATTAAATTTCGACCTACAAGCACTACAAAAAAAAGACTCATAGCGACCGAGGATTACGTCGCAAATACGCTTAATTCCGTCGCTAAAAGGCATTTGCGACGGAATTTCCGTTACAAATACTACGTCGCATATTTTCGTCGCAAGAGGTACAATTTGCGACGGAAATTCCGTCGCAAATTTTTGCTACAGAATTTTGCGACGGAATTTGCGTAGCAACCCCTATTTTCAATTTTTTTTTTTTGGGCTTACTTTTTATCATTTCGCGCGTGTATTCATCTCGCGCATTTTTTTCACCGCATGTTTTTCCGCGTCAATTCATAAGTCACATATTCAATGTAAGAGGTGAAGGAACCTATATAAACATAGGAATTCTGCTGTTTTTTTCCGATGTGTGGGATGGGTTTGCGACGGAATTTCAGTCGCAAATACATTAATCCGTCGCAAATATATTTTCCCGCGCGAGCCAAAAATTGAGCGCTAAAAAATTTCATTTGCGACGGAAATTCCGTCGCAAATCCTCAAAATCCGTCGCAAAATGACTACTTGCGACGAAATGCAATCCATCCCAAAAAAACCAAAAAATCCGTCGCAAAGTCCATTTTGTGACGGATTTTAATTTCGTCGCAAAAAATCCGTCGCAGAATGACTTTTTTCTTGTAGTGAAGGGAAATAGAACTATTGTAGTTTTTATTTTTATAGAGATATATAAAAGTTATAATGTGCTCAATATAGTTTTGGATTATTTAAAGGTATACTTTAATAAAAGTTATTATGTACACGACCTCTAAATAAGAATATCAACTTTTGTGTAAGACAAAGAGTGTTTCACTTTTGTGATTGAAACAACCGTTGTCTCCTTTGTATGCCTATACTTGGTCAATGGTTATGTCATACCAATCAACGGTAATTATATTCTTGACCTAAACTAGAAATTACTTGTCATATAGATTTTAAAAGGATCAAATTTGTTGACCCCGATCTAATATTAATCCTGGCTTGTGTAGCACATTAAGAGACTAGTATTGACTAGTTTTCCTAAACCATTTGACTTTGAATCTCATGGTGTGTGCGAATCTGGTATTCAAGGCATGATGATTCGTGCCCTTTTTATTGAATAGGAAATCGAACTAGTGAGTTATTAGCCCTATTACATAAGAATATGTGTGGTCCAATAACAATCACAACCAGAGATGGTTATGACTACTTCACTTTATTTAGCGACGATTTAAGTAGATATTGTGTTTGATTCTACTTAATGAGGTCCTAAGAGAAATCTTTGAAAATTCAAAGAGCTTCAATGTGAAGTAGTTAGCCGCCAAGAGTATTAAATCAAGGACTTACTACCTAATCGTAACAAGAAATATTTAAGTATTGACTTTGATTTTCACCAAAAGTATTGTGAAATAGTTTCAGGAGTTAACTTCTCTAACACAAATTATGAGATAAGGTGTTGTTGAATAGAGAAACATAACCTTGTACGATATGGTTTTGTCTTTGTCAAGTCACACTGAGCACTTGACTAACCTTGGGCTTTTATTATTTTGTCTGCTATTGCTTTTCCCACCATATCAAAGCACATTTAAAACAGTCAGATTTTATTCCATATAGGATATGTGTAGAGTCTATTGATCGAATACGAAAGAGGGGGGGGGGTATTAAAAACTAGCCCCACTTTTTCGATTTATATGATATGTAATTAATTATTTGATCTTATAGATTAACATCAACTAATTAATTATTCAAAGTAAGCACT
Source organism: Heliosperma pusillum (assembly GCA_022085475.1). NCBI lineage: Eukaryota > Viridiplantae > Streptophyta > Magnoliopsida > Caryophyllales > Caryophyllaceae > Heliosperma > Heliosperma pusillum. Next base: position 73,640 of record JAIUZE010002253.1, on the reverse strand, counting down.
AGTAACGAAATAACGAAAAATAAAGAAAGTAAAGCGAGGCACACGGATTTTTGAAGTGGTTCAGTTTCACAAGTCGAAACCTACGTCCACTATTCTCGATTAATAATCTTGAGTACCTTTTTCCAGATTACAAAAATTATCAACCCACTCGTATAATCAACTATGATTATAACTCAACGTGAGTATCGCAAAATACTCTATACTATCTTACGTTAATAAGAAAGTACAATATAACTCATACAGATTCTCGTTAAAGAATAAGTAAGATTATGTGATGTACTATTAACTAATAACGTATTTCAAGTGAGCGATTGACAAAGTAGATGCACGACTCTTTTGAATAACAAACACTAAAAATAATAAATATTTTGCTCAAGGTTTGTTCAAAAACGATTTGTAAAAAATCTCTCAATGTATATATTAAAGTCGTTGAGTATGATTGAGATGGAAGGAGTATTTATAATAGAAGCATAGGAGATATAAAATCTAAACCCCTAGCTTAATTTTTAAGAAAGATATTTATCTTTTAATATCTCAAAATATTATTGCTTTATCTTTTAGAAATATATTTATCTTTAATATCTCAAAATATTGTTGTAAAGATATATTAGAATCATAGGTTAAGGTAAACAAGGAAAACAACGTATGATGGCCGAAATCCTTATCTCCACGAAACCCTAGGAGCACGCAACCCTAGGAGGCACAATCCTTGGTTTACACAAAACCCTAGGTGGCTCAAACCCTAGGTGGGCATATAAGGTTAACAAATTGAGATAGAATATATTAGAAATCCTAGGTAGCATGACTACTCATAAGTTGTATTACTAACTAATAAAATCTCATAAATACATCCTCTATTAAACTTTTGATAAATATAAAAATACTCTTTCTCTTTTTGAAAACATTAGAAATATTTATTTCCAAAATAATGCATCAACTTTTATCATCCAAAGTTATAGGTCCAAGCTATAACTTTGAACTTTAGTATGTTAAGTTATAAGTGAGTCATAACTTTACAAACTTAAAATCACTCAAATGGAATAGTTACCGAATGACGACCTATACTATCTAATCTTCACAAAGATCTTCAGTATACGGATCATCTCTTCATCTTGATCACAAAGACCCTCCATCTTGATCACAAAGACCCTCCATATTGAGTCTTGTGTTATTTGATGTACATCTTGCTTGAATTGTTTCTTTACAATTATAACCAAGGTAGCTATAACTTTGCATATGAACTTCCAAAGTTATTCCTGAAGTTCTTATAACTTTGTCTCACAAAACTTGTTAAAGTTGTGCCTGAAGTTCTTATAACTTTGATTTTCCTTCTCGTAATAGTTGTTAGCTATGATAAGACTAAAGCACACAATTAAATGCATATGATAAATCAAGTAAAGCACATTATCAAGTAAAGACATGTCATTATCAAAACTGTAAAATAGGTCCAACAAATTCCCCCTTTTTGATGATGACAAGTCTCTTATGATTTCTCTTATGAATGTGACTAAGTATGGTTCCCCCTCAATAAAATACTATCAAAGTTATAGTAACGTTGATCGCACGAACATAACATCGAAGCCGAAGTTATAACTTTAAAGACTTTAAGAGATAACGAGTCTTGACAAGGTGCAAACTTAAGCAAAGACTCAAATCATATAATTTTTTCGCCCTCTTGGCATCATTGAAAAGACAAGAACAAGGATATAAAATTACTAGAATAACATACTCCAAGGCAAGAAATAGATATGCAAAATACGCAATACTAAACGATTCATATCAAGCAAAATAAAATACGAAATGTCAATTAAAACTACAAACCACAATTATAAGTGTTAGTGCCAATAGGCCGAATAAGATAATAGTATAAAGCCAAAATGAGCCGAATGGAATAAGTAGTTTAAGAAACAAACAAGGTAAGACGAGAAAATCAAGGCAAAACTGGGTTGGCGAATGATGTTGGGGTCAATGTAATCGGGTCGGGTACGGTACTCAAGAGTAGAAAGGCGATCAAAGCACTCCTTCACGTGATTAGCTTGGACGGCGAGGCATGAATCAAAGTTCTGAACCTTCATAGATAGAGCCTCCGTCGTATCATAAATGGTGTGCATACCGTCGCGCATTTCCGAACCACTCTTCACCAACGCACCTCCTTGGCTAACCAAGAATTGCATCCGATCCCGTTGCCTAAACATCTCTTGTCGAATATCGACAAAATTCCTCTCAATTTTAGCAAGGCAACTATCAACTCCCGTCATCCAACCTCTCAACTCGCCACTCACACCCGACCCTCCACGGTCACGGGTTCAGCTAGAGCTCCCCATAACCACGGTTTTGACCACCTTGTCAACAACCGCATCAATTTTCTTGTCTTGCGCATTAAGGCTCTCCACTACCTTTCCCATAAAAAATTCCAATTTTGATTCTATCCCCGAAAAATCAGCCACATGCGGTTTCACAACAACCGAATCACCCTTTGACATAAAAACCAATTTCGGACCCAATGCTTCCATTTTCATGAATTTCAAGTACGTATCATTCATATCATCATTTAAATTGACGCCATAGCTAGTCGGATCAACAACCCCCTTAGCCTCAAGAACCCGAGACACCCACATGCCATAGGCTAAGTCTAAGGTCGTATAGACTTTATCCACGGTCACCAAAAAGCTAGTTTGAGAAATTCGAGAAAAAACAAGGAAAACAAGGTTGACACGGTTACCTTCCAACCAACTCTTGACCACCATCATCTCATAGCAAGCAATTTTATCCCGTCCACCCCGACGCGGAACCACCGTATTCCACAGAAAATTCAACAACAATTTTAATTTTGGGGACAAATTCCCCGCCAACACACAACTAGACAATGTAGCCCGATCATCAAAAAACCTCTTAACCTCCAACTTAGCCGGGTCCGACAGTTTGTCCCATGACGTACTCGGGTCAGTTTTGATTCCATCATCAGGAACCAAAAACAGAGTACAAAAATCGTCAATGGAGACCGAAACTGCGCGGCCATTCACCACGGCATGCAAAACTTCAGATTTCAAAGAAACAAAAGCATAAAATTGAATTACCTCGATTGGGTATATAGGACCCAAAAACCGAGACACTTGCTCCCACTCTTGAAAATTCAAGAAATCGTTGAAGAATGCCAAAGCTTCATATTTTTCACACCACGCCTTCGGGAAACTACGACCTCCATGAATACCATATTTAGCAACCCGGTTAACCAATTTCCGTTCATCCTTTCTTAAACGAAGCTTGTCATGTCCGGATCCGTTTCTTGAGGTGAAAATTCGTAAAACAGGGGGCGTTTTGTTGCCTCGATTTCCGCGTTTTCTTTGTCCTTGTTAGCTTCATCTTGTACCCTATTCTTCCCCTTATTTAATCTACGCCTTTTTGTACCTTCAAGAACCAAACCCGACTCGGTTTGGGTCAAATTGGGTGATTTTTGTTTTGGTTTAGGAGAGAGATTAGTGGGTATGCAATGTGTTGGAGTTTGGGGTGTTCGTATTTTTTCACCGGGTGGAAGCCATTGTTGATGCTACAGGTCAATCAAAGCTGTAAAACATGCTGCTAAGATGGTAAATAATTTGAACTTTTAAGTATTTCAAGTTGATAATTTACTTTGTTAGTATAATATTAGTATTTACAATTTGAAATTAATGTTTGATTTGTTTTTATAAAAGGCAAAAGAGAAGGGGGTATAGCCCCTAATGCAGTGGAGCTAAGTCTTGATAGCCATAGGAAAGTAAGAGGTTTTTGTTGAACAACCTCCCGGATTTTTAAATAGCAAATTTCAAAACCATGTTTTTAAACTTGATAAATCTATATATGGTTTGAAACAAGCGCCTAGGGCTTGGTACGACAGATTATCTAAATTTTTACTACAAAACAGTTTTAAAAGAGAATCTGTCGACAAAACCCTATTTCTAAAATCCGAGGGTTCTGATTTACTTGTTGCTCAAATATATGTAGACGATATTATTTTTTGTTCTACTAACAATAAATTGTGCAAGTACTTTTCAGATCTAATGAGCTCAAAATTTGAAATGAGCATGATGGGAGAATTGAAATTCTTCCTAGGATTGCAAATTCAACAAACTAAGGAAGGAATAAAGATTCACCAACAAAAATATGTCAAGGAGCTAATCAAAAAATTTGGTATGGAGAACGCTCATCCAATGGACACATCTATGGTAACTGATAAAAAGTTACCCTTAGACGAAAATGGTAAGTGTGTCGATGAAACTACATATCGAGGTATGATTGGCTCTTTATTATATTTAACTGCAAGTACAAATCATACATGGTGAATTTGGGAATTCTTCCCCACACGGCCATAAACTCTTTAACAGCATCAAATAACTCTGGGTTTTTAGTTTGATCAGGTATCTCAGCACTAATGACTTTGTCAATATCCTCGCTTTTACAAACTTACCATCTCGATGTAGGAAAAGCAATATATGAGGCTATATAATAAAAGTTATATTAAAGATTAACCTCACTAATGAATAGTGCTCAAAAAGGAAACGTAAAGAATCAAATGGAACGGAGGAAGTATTACATAAAACTTTCTGAGTACGTGTCTAGGTTTGAATCTAGACTTAGGCCCCTTAACGTATAGGTAGCTCCCACTGTTTTACCGGTATGATGGGATAAGATATACAACTATAGGAACTACTCCTAGTCCCTCCAATACTGTCGAATCCAAGCTACTTTCATATGCATCATCAAATGATGCAATGTACTCTATTTCCGTTGTGAAATCCACAATGATAAACTGCCTGGAAAACTTCTAACGGATACATGACTTTTGTATTTGGAAAAGTCACTCCTACTTGGAACCTTTCCAATAGTCCTATCTGCTTGGTACTCTTCCAACAGATAAATCTTCTATAAAACATAGCCAGTTCGTGATTCAAATCACCTTGATCAGTGTGGAAACTAAAGTCTGTGTAACCCCTTACACGCAAATCACTATAAACTCCAAACATATGGAACATATCTTTGGTCCTTCGCAAGTACTTAAGGATGTTATTTTTGGCTATCAAGTGACTCTCACTTGGATTTTATTGCAAACGACTTGTCATGCTCAAAGCATTTGAAATGTCGGATTGAGCATACATCACAGTGTATATAATTGATCCCGCGGCGGAAGAAAAAGGAATCAATTATCATGTGTTCAACTTCCTTGAACTAGTCAAAGATCTTATCAATATAAAAATTTTGACTTAATGCTAATATCCTTTTAAATTTATCTCCATAAATCCAGATATCTAAGAGATGTTTTCTACTTCTCCAAAATCTTTCATCATCTAAAATGATCAATATGTGTCCACATATAAGACTGATGAAAACCATATTACTCCCATTAAACTTCATGTATCAACATAATTCCTCGAGATGTCGAGAAATATTTTATGACATGATTGACACACTAATTCCAACTCTTTAGTGCTTACTTAAGACTTTCTCTTAAATTTGCACATTGTCTTAGGATTGATTGGATCTATCAACCCTTTGGTTGATATCAAATATTCATCCTCTTCTACAAACGCATTCAAGAAGGCGGTTCTTGAGATCCCATTGCCATCAGACTATTATGATATGCTTTAATCGCTAAGTTTTTCCGAATGGATCAAAGTATTGCAATTGGTGTAAACTCTTTGCCTACCAATTTATCTTTGAAAACATTTTAATGTTCGTCCATGCAGATTTCGATCTTAAAATCAATTTACACTGAAGAGGTCGTACTTTTTCAAGTAAAATTTACAAGGACACATTCCTAACCATCGTGCATGGAGTCCATTACGAATCGCATGACTCTAAGCCATAGCATGAAGTTAGGACTAGAAACAGTCTTTTATAATTCACAGGTGAGTCACTTTCTAAAGGTAATACGAATTCATCACTATCAAAGAGTGAAAAAATTCCACCTGACCTTCTAGGTTCTGAAGAAACAATTTCTGAATAAGCAATGAGGAAACTTTTTCCGGGTCATAAACTTACTTTGTGGCTCTTGAAACATTTTGCCCCACTCTGTCTTATTAAGAAATAATCGTATTTTTATTGAAAGACAGTATCATGAGCCACAAATGCTTTGTTCTCATGATCAATGTAGGATTATTGAGCACTTGTTTCTTTCGGATAACTTACAAATTAGGTAATGTGACACCCTCAAATTTGCGGAAAGAAAAAAAATAATTTAAATACATAAACAAGGGTGTCATAAATAAAAAGGGTCATTACAAAACGTAAATAATATTCTACAAAAGAAATATACAAGAACGGGAGACATATCTCCCGTATAAATACGGAAATGAAAGAGTGTATAATAATATACAATCTAAGAACCGAATATAGGTCCAAGGTCAATACTTCGCTCGCTAGCTCGTCAATGTACCCAAATATGCATTCACCACCTGTTCGACCGCATTAAATATAAACACGGAAGCCACAGTCAGTGGGGAGTAACTCCGAGTCCTCCCAGCCACGAAATGTCAAGTTTAATGAAACATGAATAACATAAAAGCAATGTATATGGAAAATACAAAACTTTAAACATATATGATATGCTTTTCATGTTATGAAACAAATAACTAACAAATAACCTAGCATGTGAAAGCTATCATGTGAACCCGATAATAAACTATAACTCGAGGTAGGGAAGCTGGTATGCTAGCTCAGAGGTTCCTCTCATAAACATGGCCGTGATACACTCAAACCCTAATCAACACGTAATCATGTGAATCAGTTAACAACCGTTAATCCAAACTCTATCAATCCTAGCCGGCTTGCATCTCACCTTCTAGAACTCATAGAATCATACAAACATGAAAGACCAATCCTTCTACAAACAGGCATAAGTTCCTAGCACGGCCCATAGTCATCTGTAACTCGAGTCTATACCACAAGATAGGAAAACATCCTAGCCCTAGACTGATCAGACCTAGCGACAACAGCTAACCCATTCCCTGTCTCATTACATAACCGTACATGAGAAACTCTGCTAGGCGACCCCCTAAGCAGAGATGGCTAGTACTTAAGCTGGCTCCCTTCCCCAAAGTGGAAACTCTTAGGATGCCATGCCCCAGGCTTGGTATCAAAAGGCCCAGGCCAGTGACACAAACGCTATCAGTGGTGAACATATACTCGTTAAAGTTGGTAAGGCCTATCAATGTCATGGTCCAAGATACTCATTTAGAATTAGAATGGTCAATACACCATATACTCATAATTCTCTAATGGTACTTGTCAACACGACACCAACCATATAATTAAACAGTCACGGAAACCATTTCCTAACTGCTGACTATTGCATATACCATAATCAAATAAACATCATCTCCTCAATATCTACTAAGGCTAATTCATTAATTACATGACAACCTACTTGAAGACAATCCCCGACCCAGTCCCCGCGACTGGTCCTCAGTTCAAATATCGGAGCTGACTAGATTCTTAGTTTACCAAACCGTGGATCAAACCGCTAGAAACAGAGTCTTTTCCAACATAGACCTAAAAGTCAACATATTCATTTCATGTTATTTTTATTAAGACTTCTAACATGTGAATTATTCTATCATACCAAAACCCGTTTGACTAAAAGGATATTAAATTAAACTACGGTCTCGTCTTATAATTTCTAACATGTGAGAAATAATAATTTTATGAAAAACCTTTTTAATTAAATATTTTACTTATTAATATTTCCCACTTGCTAAATATTACAAAACACGATAAAAATGAAGATAACTCAAAAACCGTCACAAGTCCCAAAGTGGGACCCACGGGCTGAGTTGGGCCGGACCCCACATGGGCCTGGATGGGCCCCACGGCCTGTTTTGGGCTAAAATGGCTGTTTTCATTTAAATTTCTAAAACCGTTTCGTAAAAATTCCCGCATGCTTTAACATATTTAAAACCCGACAAAACAACAATTAAACAATCAAACATCGACACAACCCATAGACCAAAACCCGGACCCACCATGGACCAACCCAGACCGGTCTGAACCGGCCTGGACCGGCCTGGTTTGGACCGGTTTCCAGCCACCATTTCGGCCACCACCACCTTTCACCCCAAATTGTTTCTTACATGTTTTAATTAATCAAACCATCATTTTAACAACCAATTTAACCATCCAACATACAACAATCATCATCATGAAGAAATCATAAAAATATAACAAGAACACCAACATATTTATAAATTCCTACAACATAATAAAATTAACAACTTATCATGTTACTAACTAAAAATCCTAAAATCATAATAATATGAACAAAAACTAAAGATGAACCAAAACTAAAGAAAAACCAAAGCTATGTAACATATATCCGTCGAGTAACTCGGAATCGTTACCTTAGCTAGAAAAATCAATTAGCACCAAAATAAGAAGTATAAACTAAGAAACCCGTCTTCTAATCTTCCCCTAATATATACGAGTCACAAAACTCGTCTTCAAAATCTTCCCCTATAAGAAATGACAAGTAAAACATTATTAGAAGTAAAAATAGATTTTCCATAATTAAAGTGTTGAAAACGATTTTGACGGAATTGAAAATAAAACGTACGTGAAGATGGAGAGCGAGGAGGAGATTCTAGAATTATAAGTTAGGACGGATTTAATTAAGAAATGAAGATTTTATGAAGGTTTTGCTCAAGAACAATGAAGAACAAATGATGAACGACGAAGAACACGAAGAACGATTAAAGAAAGGGATATTTTGATCTTTATTTGATTTATTGTAAAATGAAAAGTTGTTGGTGAGTTATGTTGGGTGAGGGAGCCGTGTATTATAGAGGAAATATGGAGTCGGATTTTGAAATTGTTGTTACGGAATTAACTCGCGTTAAATAATTATATTACGGTAATTGATTAAATATTACGTTAATTATATTAAATATCTAGATATTATGTTATATTAATGAAAAGAAATCAAAATATAAAGCCTATTAGAAGAGGAAAGAGCCGTGTGATGTTGGGTGATATCGGGTCTGATTTTGCTCGATTTGCGTAATTCTCGTTAACTGATCGATAAAGTGAAATAATATCTAGATATTATGATATTGTAATCAAAAGTAATGAAAATATCAAGGTCTATTAGAGGAGAGGAAGGGAGAGGAGAGCCGTGTGGTACATGAGGATATCGGGTCTGATTTTTTTCTCGATTTGCGTAATCTCCGTTGACGGATCGATAAAGTAACAAATATCTAAGATATTTGTATTATTTTAATCGAATCAATTAAAATATCCAATCGTGAGTGGAAAACGATGACATGGCCGCGTGACTCATGCCAAAGTAGAGTTTCGATTTTGTTGCGCGCTTTACGATGCGTCGGGAATAGTTAAATGACGTTCGGTTAAAACCGTAAACGTTATTCTTTAAATTCCGAATAAATTCAAAATAATTATATTAAATTATGATAAATCTTAATAAATCTAAATAAAAATAAATCAAAAATTTTATTTTTTTAAATAAAATTTCGGTCTTCAAACTTATGAGGCGAGTCGGGAAAAAGTCAACGGAAGTCAAAGTTGACTGAAAAGTCGAGAAAAGTCAAAGATGACTTAAAAGTCAAGAAAAGTTTATGACGACTTAAAAGTCAAGAAAAGTCGATGACGACTTTTAAAAAGTCAAGGAAAGTCAAAGACGACTTAAAAAAGTCAAGAAAAGTCAAAGATGACTAAAAACGGTCTTTTCATGAAATCTCTCAGAAATTCCAAATACGAACGCGGAATTTCAAAATAAGACTCGGAACAAAAATTCCTATTTTAAAAACTTAAGTTCTACTGAAAAGTGTTAGTAAATATTTTTACTAGAAAAATCGGGTACTTTTCGGGTTGTTACAGGTCATGAGTATACGAAACGTCTGATCATATACGGTTCAGGGAAACGTCTTATCCCGTGGACTTCCACTGACTTGTCTTGATATTGTACATGATGCTAGTGCGTTATGTTGTCATATTCGTATGTTTGAATGGTTGTTTGTAAGTTGAATTATACGTGAACATTGAGTTGGACTATTGCATGAAATAGATGATTGAATTGGTTTGAATGTCGAGTCTCTACCTTATCAAGTATATGCCGCTAACGGTGAGATGTAAGCCCTAGCGTGTATATAGTTGCCTAAGGGTATCTATCCCGAGTCGGTTCATAACCTGATGTTTACTGTTTGGTATTCCATATGCCTATATCATAATATGTTGAAAAGCATGTTTCTACTTCACGTGACTCACTTGACATATATGTTTGCACATGTTAATTACCGTTTATGTATGTTTACATGTAATATGGCTGGGAGAACCCGGAGTTACTCCCCACTAACTGTGGCGTTCATGTTTCATGAATGTACAGGTACAGGTCGGTGCTACATGGGGTTGAGACTAGTGTGAGCTAGCGAGCGTCGTTTCACGATGATTACCCATTACCGCTTAGGCTCTTCTACTTTTAGAGTATTTGTATATTTTATGGACCGTTGTCTCCCTTGTAGTGATCTATCGACCTTTTTTACACTACTACTTTATTGTTTTATGTTGGCTTTCACCTTTTGATAATCTTTGCGAAACATGCCTTAAAAAGTTTTAAAAATTCTCTAATTTCCGCTACAAATTACTTGTTTATCCTTATGCTTTCGCGAGGGTTGTCACAGTAGTGGCATCGAGCGAGACCCTAGATATGGGCCCACTAGAATTCCTAGAAGTCCCATTTTATATTTCCTCAACGAAAACAAGAAAAATGATATTTGACTCAATATTTGTGAGCAAATATGGAAGAACATTGAATCAAGGTTGGTTGCATAGCATGACAGTCACCTAAGAATTCTGTCAACTAATGGAGTATTCACATCAATTTGGGTTGTCGAGGTGGAATAAGCTCAAACTCTTGATTCGGCTTTAGTACACGAGTCAAAACTCACTAAAAATGCACAACCTAGAGCGTCTAAAATTCCACGATTAAGATGAACACTTTATGGAAAAAGCAGCTAAAAGAGACTATGCAAATTTATCAAGTTTATGAAATAGACAATTTTCAAAATCATTTTTCTTAAATGCAACCCATGATTCAATCTATCATTTATACAACCTAAATTCAAATGCTTTAATCAATTAAATGACACACAAGCTAATGCAATCTCTTAACGGTACATAAGTGGCACACACGCCAATCAGCAAAATCCACAACATTTGTGGGATGGATAAAGAAAGCGTGGATAACATATTCTTTGATTGTACGTATAGCAGGAGGATTATTACCCAGTCCTTCAATTGGCTAGGGATAAGTTAACCGCATCAGAATAACCTTCAACGGAGATTGAAGAAGAGACGCTTCAAAATTGTTCAAAGTATGATTGATGCTACTTTGAATGCCTGCATCTACCATATTTGGAGAAAAAGGAACACCTTCAAATATGAGCATCAAATCCTTAGACCTGAAAAATTGGCTAAGATAATCGAAGAGGATATGAATATCATAGTCAACCCTTGATTTGAACTTACTAATAGTTTGTGCACGATTTTCCTTCGAAACTCAACATCGATTGAGGTCAAGACTAGGAGTCGGGGAGCTGAGGAAGATGAAGGTGAATCGAACGAGGAGAGAGAGTGAGCTTATGACATCAACTTTTGTATCTGATTTTGTTGTGGGCTAGGTTGTGGATTCTTAGGTTAGGCCTAGTGGCCAGATCGTGTATTGTGTATTAGTACTGGTCATTCTAATATTGAGACTGAATTGGTTTCACGCTTTTTCATATAACTTACATTTCATCAAAACAAATCCACAACATTGTCATTAACACATCCCTTCCTTCTCAAGTAACAAGTTAGAAGAAAAAAGAGGTCAGGGAGAAGAGAATAAGAAAGATATCACCATAGTGTCTTATTATTTCCCTTTTTCGTGCCTCTAATGGTGTGGGGCGCACCTATGGATGGAGATAAAAGGGAACACACAACAATATTAACAGAGTTATAGGATTTTTAAAATTTTCAAATTTTTAGGGATTTTTGGTTTTTAAATGAAGTTACTGACATGTTTTTAGACATTTTCAATTTGTCATTTTTTTAAGATTTTGTAAATATGAATATCCTTCACACACATAAAATGTACATTTTCCTCAATTAACTTAATGGTAGGAGGAGAAAGAAGCAACATAATTTTTTTGAATTTTTACAAATATTTCAAAAAGAAAGAACATGTTTTTGAGTTTTTGAAATTTTTGAAAAATAACATATTTTTTGGACTTTTGTAAGTATGAATCTTCTTCCCACTATTAAAATTTACATTGTTCTTAATGGAAAAAGTGAGGAAAGGGGATATAAATTAAATGCCATGTTTTTGGGATTTTACAAACAGGAAAATAAAGAACAATAAGCAATAAAAGTTTGGGTTGCCTCCAAAGAAGCGCGGTTTTAAGGAAACCGCAAAAGCTACAAATGGTTAATTGATTAGCCAGGATCTCACAATATATATATATATATATATAGAATTAGGATCATGTGAGTCCACCCTATCTTTTTGAGTCCGTGAGTCCAGGATACAATATCACAAGTTATACTAAACAGTATCACGGGTTATACTGTACAATATCACACCATTGAACATAAGTTTCGCCCACTATTACTAACTTTTTTTTCTCATACTTTTTTCACACCAATTGATTCCGACATCGAAGCTCCGACAAACACCATCATTCTCTCGCCCTTGCATGCCAGAAAGTCATTATTATCGGCGTTTCACCGGAGTTTATTGTATATATTTTCTTTTATCCTATTTCTTCTCTACTTAGCATCTTTGCCTCAGGCATTCTTCTTCATAACCAACGACGAGACCACAAATTTAGACATGACAATTAAAGTTTTTATTGTGATTGGTTGTGGTGTGAGTTCCGAGTATGAGTAATGTGTATGGGTGGAGGAATATGGAGATTGGAAATAAAACATTGGATAAATAATGGGTGATGGCAATGGTGGATAAATGTTTGTTTGTGTCAACTATATGCTTGGATTGTCATCGGTATTGGTGGGTGGGTAGTGGTCGTCAATGGCGAGTAGTATGACATAAAGTATTTTTAACCCTTTTATGCTGTTTTTTTTCGTGATATTGTTTAGTATAACAAGTGATATTGTTTTGTATATTGTGTGATATTGTATAGCTGGACTTACGGACTCAAATATTTAGGTGGACTCACCGGATCTTGCCTCTATATATATATATATATATATATATATATATATATATATCAGGCCACCCATGGCCTTAACCTCATCATAATAGCTCACATCTTTGAACTTCTTTCACATGTCATAAACCTTATCATCCTCAATACTAGGTTCGAAATCACCAATATAGAACATATCCTCCTTTATAGGAGGATGATGATCAAACATGATGAAATGTCATTATTATTAATGGTAAGTGTGGGTTTTAAGTTAGATTATTGGTATTAGACTAGCATTAATAGAACTATTAGTGATTGTATTATTATTGTTAATGTAGGCAAGGTGTCACATGAAATGTCGTGATCCTTCTTCTACTCATTGATTTTGCTTGATTGTTCAAACGCCATTAATGATGATTCATGTGATTGGGTTGCTATTTGATGATGAATGCTTGGAATGCTAAAAGGTAGGTAAATCCTACTCAGTTGATGTATACGTGATTGATCCACTGATGTCTGTTGTGATATGGTTTTGACATATTGATGTGATTTGTGGTTGTGACTTGCTGACTGCGGTCACGGTGTTTGGATTTGTTGTATCTATGGAGCGGTAGCGAGATACCGGCTCCATAGACATTGTAGGTCGCTCGTCATTATCCCGCGAAGGAAGAGACTGTGCACGTAGTTATGACCTGGATCTGAGGGTGACCTGCTGCGGTAGGGCCCATGGTTGGTGGTTTGGCGCACTACTCGATGGCACCGGGTGCGCTAGTCGATGGCACCGGGTGAGTTAATGATGATTTAGGCTATGGGGTTGAAATTGAATACGATCAACGATTTGTATTTTTATATTATAGATGAGTTGTATTTAATTTGTATCTGACCGACCTTGAGTTGTAATTGGACATCTATTAATTTAATGTAAATTAAAATTGTGTTTTGAGATAATTGATTTGGTACATTCTACCCTAGGGAAACTAAGGCATAACACCTTCTCATACTCGGTAGGCCTTGTTTAAAGGCTGCTGGAATGGCGGGGTGTTACAAAGTGGTATCAGAGAGACGGTTTTAGAGCCTAAAAGTAATGAATCCAAATAAATGTAGAGAGACAAATAAAATGAATCTGGTGTACAATTATTGGGATCCCCTTCCAATGGGCTTTGATGAGTAGGCCCCATAATTTCAAAATCACGGCCCCAACAATTGGAACGATAACTACGAGGAGGAAGTAAATGGAAGATGGTGATATGTTATGTGAGTAGATGTGTGTAGATATTGTAACATAAGTATGATTAGTGTGACCAAATGACTAGTATGAACGATGTTCCTATGTTTCAAGTATGTGTAATTGTGTAGGCATATTTTTATGAATTTCTCAAATTGTTGGGTATTGACATGAGGAAATTCATTCTTGTATTGAGTTGGCATCTTGAACTTTGTGGGATTAGAGGAATGATTTGTGTATTCATATCGACATTTGGGAAATACATATTTGATTAGAGTTTCATACATTGAATTCCATGATGTCTGACTTGTTAACTATAAACTACTATATTAAATTGTTGTTTAGATTGGTATTTATGGAAATGATGGACTCATATAGTTGAAAGTGGGTAAAATTACTAAGGGTGATATATGTTAGAAATTTACTTTTATTGTTTATTTGATTTAGATTGACATATAATATTGAGAAATTATTTGAATCTTTTGATAATAAGTGTTAGTACAACATGTACATATACGTACTTCAGTAAGAATTCTTGATAACAGATATATACCCATTTTCTCGGAAATTTCTGTTCGCGGATTGACTTAGGATGTGAAAAAGGAAGTGTGGAGTAAGTTGGAAGCAGGTACTTTAGAATGAAGGTATTGTAAAACAGCCTTTTATGCTTTTGAATGACTTACTAAGGGCCCCGCAAGTTTATAGAGACCCGAAATGTTCATATTGCACCATACGCAGAAGTCGGAATGCAACAGAATAAAAATAGGGAGCATAGGAGCTGTTTTGGTTAATCTAGTGTTTTACTTGGTCGAGTACATGCCTTACTCAACCGAGTAGGTGCCACTCGACCGAGTCACTAGGGCTAACTCGGCCGAGTGTATCAAATTAGGAACTTTCCAGTTGATCCCAATTTTGACCACTTGGCCGAGTATCCATATTACTCGACTGAGTTCTCTTACTCGAGCGAGTAAGTTCTATCACTCTAAAAAATATGGTTTACTCGGCCCAAAATTTCATTTAGACCGAGTAAACCTCAAAATCCCTTCATTCCCTATTCGAATCCTTATCTCTCTCTAAGCCATAAGTCTCTCCAAAACTTCATTGTTACTATTCTTTGAAATTTGAATCCATCTATCTTGCTCAGAAATCACCTACTTTTCGTTCTTAATATATTAAGAAAGGTAAATTTCTCTCTCCTTCTTGTTATTTTTGACTCAATTTTCAATTTTCTGGAAATTACTCTATGAACTGGAAATTTCGTCCCATAATAGTTAATTTGAGTTAAACGCTTTCACTACCACTGTCAAAGTTGCTTATTTCTATTTTCGCCATTGGAAAATTATTTTTTCTATTACCGCCATTGTAAAAGTGAATTAATATGTTTATTACCATTTTGTGACTTGCTTTATCTGCTACATCAAGTTACTATTACTTCAATTTTAACTCTATAAAGTCAATTTTATTTTTCATTGATTTTTTATTAAATAATTAAAAAATCATTTGTTAAAGCATCATCAATCCATAGTGTTTACTTTTTTTTATCTCCACAAATCTTCTATGTCATGTCATTTAAATTCCCAAACGTCACGAAATTTGAAGGATTCGGACTTTTGTGTGAAAATATACATAATATAAAGGTTTACCTAAAAGTCACTTTTTTCTCTGCATAGTTAACTAAAACGAACCGTTTGCATTTTTCCCAAACAAAATTTATCCATAAAATTTAGCCTCTTTCTCATTTACAATTTGTGTCTTTTCTCAATGTTTATAATCACGTAAATATATAATTTTTAGACTAAAACTTATATAAAATATTTGTTTCTACTAGTGATAAAAAAGAAGTAGGGATTGTTTGGTTCAACGTGAAAAAAATGTAATTTCCGTAATATTTTAAATTCACATGGTGTTTCAATTCACGTGTTGGTCAAACGATGTTTAAGATTATCGTAAAATAGTCTTTAGGTTACGCATGGATTATTTTCTAAAACTTTATGTCTTTATGTAATGAAGATTTTCGTAAAAAAGTTTGAAATATTTAAATATATGTTATGAACATTTCGATTTTGATATTCGGTTTACTATAAACGAATCCTTAAGCTTGGAAAAATAATGACTTTATCGGAGAAAAATGGAGGTAATAGTAATCTGTTATAGCAAGTATATCAAGTTACAAAATGACAATTAACATTGTAATCCACATTTACATTGGCGGTTATAGAAATAATAATTTTAGAATGGCGAAAATAGAAATAAACAATTTTGACAATGACAGTAAAAGCTTTCAACTCTAGTTAATTTATCTTCTTGTTGTTGTTATTGAATGTTAGTAAGGCATAGTAGGGTTAGTTTCTTTGTTTATTAGTGATAAAAACCCCATAAAACTTTGATTTTCTAAGAACTTCGAAAACTTTATGTAGATGGTGAATGTGACAACCCTCGCGAAAGCATAAAGATAAACAAATAACGTGCAACAAAAATTAGAGAATTTTTAAAACTTTTTAAGGCATGTTTCACGAAGATTTCAAAATGCCGCGAAATCCAACATAAACAAATGAAGTATTAGTATCGAAGAGGTCGACAAATCACTACAAGGGAGACAACGATCCCAAAAATACAAATAACTCTAATAGTATAAGAGTCTAAGCGGTAATAGGTAATCATCATGTAACGACCCTCGCTAGCTCACACTAGTCTCAACCCCAAGTAGCACCGACCAGTACCTGTACATTCATGAAACATGAACGCTACAGTCAGTGAGGAGTAACTCCGGGTTCTCCCAGCCATATCACAAATAAACGTACATAAACAACAATTAAACATGTAGAATCTTATATACAAGTGCATCATGTGAAGTACAGACATACATTTCAAGATAATGTGATATAAGCCTGTGAAATACCATATAATAAGCACCCTGTTATGAACCGACTCGGGAATGCCACACTTAGGCAACTATATACACACTAGGGCTTCTCGCCGTTAATGGCATATACTTGATAAGGTAGAGACTCAACATACAAACAAATGCAATCATCTATTTCATACAAAAATCAAACCCAATATTCACATATGTTCCAATCTTATAAACAACCATCCAAACATACAAATATAGAAATATAACTCTCACGGTAAATGACACGCACTAGCATGATGTACAATAGCAAGACAAGTCAATGTAAGTCCACGGGATAAGGCGTTTCCCTGAACCGCATACGATAAGGCGTTTCGTATACTCGTGACCTAGACAAACATGTCAACGGGGTAAGGCGTTCCCCTGAACTGTGTGCGATAAGACGTTTCGCACACACAAGACTCTAATCTTCTCGTTAGGACGACGATAATAATACGGTCCTAGTCTAAACCTGGCCAGACGCTCGGGATAAGACGTTTCCCGATTCGACATGTGGTATGGCGTGTCACATCCAAGACTCGATCAATACAAAGTACATCGAGTACCCCAAATTCGGTAAGACTACGCGAAAGAGGTGGAAAGAGATCTATAGTCAAAGTCAAGAAAGTACGTTACATGCAATGACACTACCTCGCAAGGATACAACATTTGACGGTTGGGTCGGTCAACGCATTATTTATTAAACGAAACTTGAGAGTAGAAAACAAAAGTATCAAAGACAAGAAACGGTTTTCAAAATCAACACGAAAGCTTTTACAAGGGAAACATTTATTAAACGAGGTTCTTCTCGAAAACGGTTTAAGGAGATTTTTCAGAAGTGCGAAACATTATTTATGGATCACAAGAGTGCCCGTCGCAAACAAGAACTCTAATTATCCAGATTAAATCAAGGTCAAAATAGTGAAATCGGAAATCAAAACAAGCGATATTAAGTGAATGAGTAGTCACCAGACGTCTCCAATAACAAGTCCAAACATCCACCCAAACGCAAAATCCGAAAATGAAAGTAAAGGAAATCCATTTTCGCAAAAAGAAGGTACAAAATTCATTTTCAAACCTCTTAATAAGGTTAAATTGGAAATACAATATAAAACTTTGGAGGTTTCCTCATGGATAAACTCAAAATAACACGACATTACACGTACATTGAGCGACTCGAGCATCTCACACGCAAATCAAGGTAACCAAATATATACAAAATACATAAAAACGAAACAAATCGAACTCTTAGGGATAGGAAGATCACGATAAAGTCGGTAGGAAGATCTACAAGAAATCGACATCACTACCTCTACTAATAAACTAGTCCTCGAGAGGATGCAACTTACCTCAATTACACCTTAACCATTCTAAATCGCTAAATTCTATAAACATTATTTACAACAATCACGATCAAAGCAACATACATAATTATCTAAGATCCAACTAGCCTCACCCAAGGTCTCACGACAAGGGAAAATCACAATCCATTATCGACTATAATGATTCTTTAATACGCCCTAACATCCTTAATTCGATCATTAATACACTCGAAGCCTCAAATATAAATAGTCACATTAGCAAACTATGGTGGTTACTAATCCTCAAGATAAATGGGTTCACCACTCTAACTCTTTAATCCATAACAACTGAGCACTCACTATCCAAAGCTTGCAATGAACATTTCTCAATCTCAAACTATAATTTCTTATGAATAAACAATTACTAATTCCAAACCACAAATGGCCATTCACTTAGCGATCAGACAACCATTCAAATCATCTAGTTCATCTAAAACTCAAAATGAATCGATTTTCACTTATGACAACTCTCCTTAAACTTTGGGTACCGGCTTAATTATCCTAAAGCAAAGTCTCTTTTAGAATCCACCAATTAGAGACATCTAATTCCCAAATGATATCCCAAGAAACCATTATAATACCCAACAACAACGAACTATTATCACGATCAACTCGATTCCAAAAAGCAGACTTGCAACTCAACTAATAACATTCCTTTAGCTCAATTATTCAACACAACCTCAAAGGTTACCTTAAACGAAGGATTAACAAATACTCCCTTATACTCGGTCATTTTCAGCTCATATGGCCCACGAGCTCATTATTATCAAAGTACAACATCAAGTCAAACA
Source organism: Heliosperma pusillum (assembly GCA_022085475.1). Taxonomy (NCBI): domain Eukaryota; kingdom Viridiplantae; phylum Streptophyta; class Magnoliopsida; order Caryophyllales; family Caryophyllaceae; genus Heliosperma; species Heliosperma pusillum. The sequence goes on along the minus strand of JAIUZE010002253.1, from coordinate 54,207 downwards.
TCATCATTAACGTCCTAAGGTATTTCCATCATAACTCACATCATCGAGTCTCACTCATATCTATAATCCTCAAGTAATATGGTTCGACTTACAACGAAACCTTACTACTTCAAACGAGTGTCCGATACCATAAGTCAAAGTCACAACCTTGGACCTAAGAACTAGAGCCAAATGATTTTCCATCAAGCCTATACCAAAATCTCACAACGGCACTATATGACATCACTTACCCCAAATGCATTTTCCACCTCCAGAAATCATTCGAAGCTTCTCACTTCTACTAAATTCCAACATATACATGATCCACGACGCACTCCCAATATTATCAAACTGCTAAGTCCGCAAGATTGAGTCACCAACAGGCTTAAAGGTCCTAGCCAACTCATTCAACCTTACACCATGAACACCATGAACTATCTACACACAAGTCATGGCAAGCATTTATACACTAAAATCATCAAACATATCTTACCACACTCTCCTCAAGGATACAAACTCTCACCACTATGGGGTGAACTTAGATCTACACCATTTTCCTCAAATCCCAAATTCATTCTAATCAACACTAACATTCAAAAAAGTCCAAAATTCTTCCGACCAAGGTTAATATACTAAAAACAAATAGGTATGGCATCCACAAAAAGGTTACATGAGGAAGGTAAGGATACCAATGGTAAGATGGAGGAAACTATCAAGAGTAATTTCCAAGAGGTAAACATGTTGGAAGAGAAAGAAGCACCTAGATAGAAGGAAGGGGAAAAGGTACACTAAAGGCAAGAGAGATCATCGATAAGGGAGAAGTATACTTCAAATAGGCTCGTCGATCTTCAATCTTCGGCCAAAGATACTCCTTCTAGTCAATATGTGACAACCCTCGCGATAACGGAAATAAAACATAACAAGCATGCAATTTATATAGCGGAAAATACGATATTTTTGAGACTTTTTACATGCCAAAAGAAGAATACGAGGAATGTCAAATATTTACAAGCTAAAGTATAACATAATACCAAGAGACATAGTCTCTCAAACGTTATCGAACATAAAAGTTGTTTAGCAAACTAGCTAAGAACGTCTATGGGTGAATCGTCGAGTCCAACGCTCGCTACCTCACACCCGAACCCAAAAACAAGCAAAATCCATCCAAGCAGCCTGGTTCATTCATGAAAACATGAACGCCACAATCAGTGGGGAGTAACTCCGGGTTCTCCCAGCCATATCACAAATAACATACTTAAACGGTAATACACAAGTAGAAGCATACCTATATATATATACATGTGAATTACGAGAAGGATAAATAGGCATTTCAATATATAAAGATATAGGCGCATGAAGTACAAAACTGTAAGCATCAGATTATAGACAAACTTGGGAAAGACACCCTTAGGCAACTATATACTCACTAGGGCTTGCATCTCACCGTTAGTGGCATATACTTGATAAGATAGAGACTCGACATATAAACCACGCCAAGTCATCCAACGGTCACAAATAATCAACATATAAACATCCATCCAAACATACGAATATGGTAACATAATCTCGTATGGTTAATGACACGCACTAGCACCATATACATAGCAAGTATGATCAATACACGTCCACGGGATAAACATTTTCCCTGAACCATACACGATAAACATTTCATATATGTAGACTCATTTCCTCCTGATAGGACGACGATAATAATACGGTCCTAGTCTAAACCTGGCCAGACTCTCGGAATAAACATGTTCCGATTCGACATGCGATACACATTTCGCATCCAAGACTCGGCCAAACACAGAAGCCGAGTACCCCAAATTCGGTCAACCTTCACGAAAGAGGTGGAAAGAGCACAAGCATCATAATCAAGCGGTACGCTACATGCAATGACACCACCTTGCAAAGATACGACATTTGACGGCCGGGTCGATCAACGCATAGCGTTCGCCTCCTAACAACGTCGTCATATCTCCACTAAAACATGCTTACAAGCATTAGGGATACATCTCCTCGTTCCGACATTCCACTCTAACGAGCAAGGAGGTATAGCCGGGGAATGAGAGTTCATAGCACTTAACGATTAGTGCTCAAACAAAAATATAGGTAAAACCGACTCAAAGAGGGACGTACCAAAACCCGTCACAAAACATGTGATATAAGCGAATGGAATAACACATATTCTTAACATGAATATTTAATGTCATTACGTAAATTTATACGATAAATGAACCATACAAACTATTATAAATGAAAGTATAAGGAAAGAACTGGAAGAAGAACTCAGGGGGGTGCCAGCCGGTCAAGGGACCGGCCGCCGGCAACCTGACTGGCACTTCAGCAACCGACGAGAAACATTGAAAATACAGGGGAGTCCCAGCCGGTCAGGGGGACCCGCAGCCGGTCGGCCGGCTGGGTATTACACAACACCAAGTCTTCTAAAAAATGTCAGCCGTGTTCCCAGCCGGTCGGCTGACAGGCGGCCGGTCGGCCGGCTGGGACCACATTCACACGTAAATCACTATACTTCACCAATAATCTTCAACAATTATCAACTATCATCAACAATCATCAATCAACACAAATTCCATAGCAACACATTTAATTCCAACACAATTCCTAACATCAAACTATATTAAGTATCTAATAATTATCACTAGACATTTGGTAAATGATAAGTGAATATTTGTATGATTTTAATCCCCAATTTAGCTTGGTTTTGTATGTCATTTGTGCTTTGTTAAGCCACTTTATGAGCTAATATCGTCTTGTAGGCGAATTTCTATGATCTAACCTGTTTTGTAGGGAAATTGACGTTTCTACACCCTTTTTCTATATTCCCGAGCATTTGCCTAGAACCCGACGATTTGAAGAAGCAAGCTTGACAAAGTCAAAGGCATTTCAAGAAGGTTCACTGATTCAAAAGAAAGAAGAAGTAAAGACGGTTTTGCAGTTGTCGGAAGATCGATTAGTTAGGCGAAGAATTCATCATTTCACATCAAACCCTATCAACAAACCCGACTCAAGAGGTCAAGGGGGATAATGAAAGTCAAGTCATATGCAAGGGGAGATGAAACGAAAGTCAATTGACCAAGATCACAACTTACCCGATCGGGTAAGTGGTGTACCCGATCGGGTATCTCTGCTGATTCGAGCTTTTGCTTCGACTTCCTCATTTTTGTCCTATGTGATGAATGCATGACCCCTTCCCCACGAAACCCTACTGATATATAAAGGATGCCTCAGCCACCACAATGAGATGTACTTCACACAATTCTCTTCTACACTTCTCTTTACAAAAACCCTAGATTAGGAGGAGGGAGACCTATCCTCTTTTCTCTCATTTTCTTCTTCTTTTTGTCTTTAGTTTCTTAGTTTATTTCTGTCTTTTCTATATCAAAACCATAGCTTAGATCAATAAGAATTTCATCTTTGTAAACTAGTTTAAGTGGTTCAAGCGTTGTAATTCGTGGATCGACTATTCTATGAAAGGAATTTCTATTATTGTTGTCATTATCGTTGTTGATCGTCATCTAGGTATTCCTATCTCATCTTTTGTTTAAAGTCTTTATGTCTTCTATTTTTATTGTTATTTTCCATCCATGTTATCTTAGATTCATTTTGGTATCGTTATAATCGTCATTTCATTTCATTAGATTGTCAATTTAGCGTCGTTATTATCGCCATATAAAGAGTCTTAAACTATTATCAAAACCAAATAAACATGTCTATCCTAGTTTTCATTGTTACATCTTAGATTTAAACGTCGCCATGAGTATGTAGTCGTCTTTCTAGGGTGTAGGGTAGCCATGTTAGGTTGATTAAAAAATGATAATTGGATAAAAGAAATTGTGCTTTTAAAACATTGTGTCTATGCATGTTTGGACTATAACGATAGTTGACGATTCCTGATCAAAATCATTGACTAAAATGGAATTCTTTTCCAAGGTAGAGATACGTGAATTGAATAGACAAAGCATGACATGGTAGATTAAGACCTAGTAAATTGCCTAAAAGCCTGCTAGACCATCTGATCTATGATTGTAATGAACACATCATTCTTACGAACTCACAATGAATTATTTGCATGTTCCAAATCCAATTTCATCAATATGTTAATCTACATGTGTGAACCTACTTCCCTAGATTCTTTCTATCATTGTTAATTCATCACTTGCTTTATTGTTTTCGTTTTAATTTGCTTTTATTTCGTTTTCATTTATGCTTTTCATTAGTTTAGAAATCAAAATCCCAAAACCCAGATACTCGTTAGATAAAATCCAATTGCAAGACATTTCACATTCTATAGGAAACACCATCTCCCTGAGGATCGACCCCTACTTCCCTAATTACATTAATTTTTTATTAGCCTAGTCTGGGTAATTATCTTTGCATCGGGCTTGCGACAGGTCCGGTCAAATTTTGGCGCCGTTGCCAGGGAGCACCGTTTAGTTTTCCTTTTTCTTGTGATTTTTATTGCAATTAGTTTTATCTAGTCTTTAGGAACCCAAATTCCCTCAGACCTCTCTTAATTTTTTATCTTAGCTTTTCAATCTTATGCCCAGATCTTCTAGACTAGGGACCCCTATCTCTTTAGACCCCGATCTAGAAATAACTCTGCGTAGGAGACGAAAGCTATTCAACGAAATCTCAAAAGCTTCTGATACTTCAAGTTTAGACCGTATTCGTGACAAATACTCGGATATTTTATCTAATCTTGAAGGAGAAGAAGATCCATTCTCATCTCCATTTTCAAAAACCAATCACCTTTCAAGCAACACTCCATCTTCATCTTCACAAAAGAAAATGGTTCGACTTTCAGACCATTCCAAACCAACTGCAGATACACTTCCAAGGGGTATCGCTACACCCCACATCACATCCCAAAACTTTGAAATCAAACTTGCCTTCATCAGTTTAATAGAAAGAAGTCAATTTGGTGGCAATGCCACAGAAGATCCCAACCTTCATATTCAAAACTTCTGTGACTATTGCTCCACAATTAGACAAACTGGAGTATCCCAAGAGCAGATTAGGGAAATGCTCTTTCCCTTCTCTTTAACAGGAAAGGCTAAACTTTGGATCAATAGCCTTGACCGAGTTGCCTTAGGAATAGCCGACTGGGATGGTCTAGCTCTTGCTTTCTATCAAAAGTACTTCCCACCAGAACGAACCGCACTCTTACGGAGTCAAATCACTGGATTTCGTCAGAGAGGCGATGAAAGTCTTTATGAGGCATGGGAAAGGTACAAAGAATTACAAAGAGAATGCCCTCATCATTGCCTTGATTCATGGTTCTTAGCTATCACCTTCTACAATGGTTGTTGTGGCGAATCGCGTCGTATCCTCGACTCCGCTAACAATGGTCGTTTCGATCAGATCGATGTGGAAATAGCTAGTGCAACTATCGAGTCAATGGCAATTCACGACTCTCAGTATAGCAACTCACGTCCTATGCCACTCAAAACCAAGCAGGAAGATTCAAGCAAAGTAGCAATCCTAGAAGCCCAATTAGCCCTTCTGCAGCAACAAGTAGGAAGCTCTTCCCAATCCAAGCAACATGTTAACGTCACTAGCCACGTGGTGGTATGTGAGACATGTGGGGTTGGAGGGCACAGTTTTCAAGAATGTAGGAGTTCGCTAGAACAAGTCAATGCCTATCAAGCATACAGGCAAGGCAATGCTTTCTCAAACTTCTAAAATGAAAACACAAAGAACCATCCTTTTTTGTCCTACAAAAGCACCAACATTCAGAATCCCCACCATCAGATTCAACAACCATTCATACCACATAAACAGAAGCCCTATAATCCACCTGGTTTTCAAAACCAAAGACCTTCATTTCAACCTAACTTCAACCAACCTTACCAACACCAACCTCAACACCAACCACCCCAAAATCAAAGCCAACCCAATGACTTAAGCCTGAGCAAAATTGAATCCATGCTTCTCCAAGTTGTTCAAAAACAAGATTCAATGTTTGCTCAACTTCAAAAGAGTGATCAAGCTCAAAATGCTGTCATCAAGATGCTTGAAACTCAAATGGCCCAATTGGCTGCCTCTAATACCCAAAGGAAACAAGGCCAACTCCCACCTCATGGTGAACAACCGAGGGACACCGCTAATGCTATCACCCTTAGGAGTGGTACCACTTATAAGGAACCTCAGCAAACCAAAGAAACACTAGTTGAGCCAACACCAGTAGAGAGCTAAAAAGAATCCCAACCATCCACCGCTAAGGAAGCGGAAAACAAAGAAAAGAAGGATGAACCTGTGAACGAACCCATCAAAATCCAAGTTTCATTTCCCCAACGCTTGAGGAGAAATCATAAGGAAACCCAGTTTAGCAAATTCAAGGAAGTAGTCAAAAACCTCCAAGTAACGGTTCCCTTCACTGAATTAATCACTCAAATCCCTTCTTACACAAAATTCATGAAGGATATCTTAACTAAGAAGAGGACTTTAGATGATGTTGAAATCATAGCATTCACAGCTGAGTGCAGTGCTTTATTGCAAAATAAGTCCCCTCCTAAGTTAAAGGATCCAGGTTGTTTCTCTATACCTTGCACTATAGGCACTTACACAATCGATAAAGCTCTATGCGATCTAGGTGCCAGTGTAAGCGTCATGCCCTTTTCAATATGTGAAAAGTTGAATATGGGAATTCTCAAATGCTAGTATTACTCTGCAAATGGCAGACCGTTCTTTAAAACAACCTATGGGAGTTTTAGAAGATGTGCCTGTCAAAGTAGGAAAGTTTTATATTCCCGTCGATTTCATCGTGCTAGATATGGCTGAAGATTCTCAAATCCCCATTATTTTAGGAAGGCCATTTCTACACACTGCCAGAGCAGTAATCGATGTTAAGAATGGAAAACTGACACTAGAAGTAGGTGATGATAAAGTCACCTATAACTTGAACAGTGCAATGAAAAGCCCCATGCTAGAGGAGTCTTGCTGTTTTATTGATATTGTCGACTCCATTATTGATGAATCTCTATATCCATCAATAATCGAGGATCCTTTAGAAACAATCTTATTGTTGGAGGATATCTCTGAGAATGACAATTTTGAGATCAGTGAGCTGGAAAAGGATCTGACCAAAAAAGAGATACCGTTAGAAGAAGTTCAAAAGTTCATAAGCTTGATTGATGCTCCTGCCAAAGCAGAAGTACATAAACCTGAACTAAAACCTCTTCCCTTAAATCTAAAATATGCTTTTTTTGATGAATCTGAGTATTGCCCAGTCATAGTGAGTGCTCTCCTAGACGAAAATCAGTTAACCTCACTATTGACTGTCTTAAAAAAGCATAAAAAGGCAATAGGTTACAAACTTGAAGATTTAACAGGCCTAAGCCCAGACTTCTGCATGCATAGAATCAATTTAGAAGAAGGCCAAAAACCTTGTGTTCAAGGTCAACGTCGTCTTAATCCCAACATGGAGGAAGTAGTTAGAACTGAAGTTATGAAATTGCTAGATGCTAGCATAATCTATGCAATCTCTGACTCTAAATGGGTTAGCCCCGTTCAAGTTGTTCCCAGGAAAGGAGGAACAACAGTAGTCAAAAATGAGAAGAATGAGCTCATCCCCACAAGGATTGTGACGGGATGGCGTATGTGTATTGACTACAGAAAGCTGAATCAATCAACTAGGAAAGATCACTATTCTCTACCCTTCATTGACCAAATGCTAGAGAGGTTAGCTTGTCACAAGTATTTATGTTACCTAGATGGTTACACAAGATTTTTCCAAATCCCAATCCACCTTGAGGACCAAGAGAAAACCACCTTCACCTGTCCCTGTGGTACTTTCGCTTATCGCAGAATGCCATTTGGCTTGTGTAATGCACCTGCCACTTTCCAGCGTTGCATGACCAGTATCTTCTCAGATTTTGTTGAATCTATCATGGAAGTATTTATGGATGACTTTAGCGTTTATGGCATTTCCTTCGATAATTGTTTGATAAATCTATCCAGAGTTCTAAAACGCTGTGAAGAAGTCGACCTTGTTCTCAAGTAGGAAAAGTGTCACTTCATGGTGAACGAAAGTGTAGTTTTAGGTCACATCGTTTCAGAAAGCGGTATAGAAGTGGATCGAGCTAAGATCCAAGTTATTGAACAGTTGCCACCCCCTCCTAATGTAAAAGGAATCAGGAGTTTCCTTGGCCACGCCGGTTTCTACCGACGATTTATAAAAGATTTTTCAAAGATAGCCAAGCCCTTGACTGAGCTCCTTTTCAAGGATGCACCTTTCAACTTCACAAAGGAATGCCTTGAGGCATTCAACAAAATCAAACGTGCATTGATCACCGCACCTATAATCCAGTCACCTTATTGGAATCTGCCCTTTGAACTGATGTGCGATGCAAGTGATTATGCCGTAGGAGTTGTTTTAGGGCAAAGAAAGGAAAAGTTTCTTCATGCGATTTACTATGCTAGTAAAACCCTAGATCCTGCCTAAATCAACTATGCCACCACTGAGAAAGAACTTCTCGCCATTGTCTATGCCTTAGACAAATTTCGCTCGTACCTAATAGGATCAAAAGTTATTGTTTACACTGACCATGTTGCCTTGAAATATCTGCTTTCAAAGAAAGAGGCAAAACCTAGACTTATCCGATGGATCTTACTCCTTCAAGAGTTTGATTTAGAGATCCGGGATAAGAAAGGAGCAGAGAATGTAGTCGCTGACCACCTCTCAAGGATAAGAGTAACTGAAATAGGATTACCAACGCCAATTAATAATTCGTTCGCTGATGATTCATTAATGGCAATTACGGACTCTTCTCCTTGGTATGCTGATATTGCCAACTTCCTTGTCAGTCGCCAGCTACCCTACGACCTTTCTTATAACCAAAGAAAGTGATTTTTGCATGATGTAAAATCCTTCGTGTGGGATGACCCCTATCTTTTCAAGCAGTGCTCAGATGGTCTGTATCAACGTTGTATCCCCCAGTGGGAAGTAAAAGGAGTTTTAGAAGGATGCCACTTATCTGCTTATGGTGGTCATCATGGTCCATCCAAGACCGTAGCCAAAGTCTTACAATCCGGGTTTTTCTGGCCCTCGATGTTTAAAGATTCAAGAGACTTTGTTATGCCTTGTGATGCTTGTCAACGAATGGGTCAAATATCCAAAAGACATGAAACGCCTCAAAACGGCATATTAAAAGTCGAGATATTCGATGTCTGGGGTATTGACTATCAAGGACCATTCCCTTCTTCAAATGGAAATCGTTAGATTTTAATCGCTATCGACTATGTTTCGAAGTCGGTAGAAGCAATTGCCACTCCCACCAATGATGCTAGAGTTGTGATACGACTATTTAAGAAGATCATCTTTCCGCGTTTTGGTGTACCCAGAACCGTGATAAGTGATCGAGGAACTCATTTTGGAGAAAAAAAGTTAGACACTTTGCTTGCCAAGTACGGTGTGTATCACAGACGAGGATTAGCCTACCACCCTCAGACCAGCGGTCAAGTAGAAGTCTCGAACAAAGAGCTGAAAACAATTCTTCAAAAAGTTGTCTCAAAATCTAGAACAGATTGGAGTAATAAGCTCGATGACACCTTATGGGCTTATCGCACAGCTTTCAAAACCCCGATTGGAAAATCTCCCTATCGTTTGGTTTATGTAAAGGCCTGTCATCTCCCTGTTGAGTTAGAGTACAAAGCTCACTGGGCTATCAAAGAACTCAACTTAGACACTAAGCTTAGCGGGGATAGACGACTTTTGCAACTGAATGAGCTAGAAGAGTTTCGTTTTCAAGCTTACGAGAATTCTAGGATCTATAAAGAGAAAACGAAGCGTTGGCACGACAAGAGGATAGTCAGAAAAGAATTCATTGTCGGTGACCAAGTACTTCTCTTCAACTCCCGTTTGAAAATTTTTCCGGGAAAACTTCGATCACGATGGTCTGGACCATTCACTGTCACATATGTGAGCAAATACGGTTATGTGGAAATAATGGCTAGTAATGGTGAAAAATTCAAGGTCAATGGACATCGATTGAAACTCTACATCAGCAATTCCATGATCGGATGCTTAGATATTGTCTATATAGAGCGTCAATCCCCAACCAGATGATTTCATGGAAAAATTCGTCGAGCGAGACGTTAAACCAGCACTTCTCGGGAGGCAACCCGTGTTCCTTTCTTTTTGCATTTTATTTTCTCTTTTTCGTTGTTTAGTTAGATTTACTTTGCAGATGAAGGAGTTTTTGAAGAACCTATAAAGACCTTCCTTGTCAAGTCCAAAAGACTAGCTTGGGGGAATCAGCTCACTAGTAAGCTTCACTCTCCTTTCATCTTTTTCCCTTTTTACCCTTCTTCCCATTGAGCATCTCGTTGCATATTTAGTCTTTGTGCTCACATTGAGGACAATGTGATGTTTAGCTTGGGGAAGGGATTGCATTTTCCCATTTTGCATTTTAGTTGTTTATATTTTTCAAATTTTGAATAAGAGAAAATTATGAACATAATTGAATGTTTTTCATGCTTTGCTTGCTTGTTTACTATGCTGTCATGTTACATTTCCCAAACTTAGAGCTTTCAAAAGATAATGATTCAATATTCATTGAATTATGCATACATTGGGAAGTCTTGTACATAGTAGGCATGGAATGAATCTATAGATGAGTACGCTTGATCTTGACATTTGGCAAGTTACATATATTGTAAGGTAGAACCTCCTTAGGCTGGTACATCTTTACCCAGTCTCATTTAGGTGTGTGTAGTTCTCCTTGTGATGTGTGTCATGTCAAAACGCATAAGTATGGTTCTCATTTCATTCCTATAAGCATTGCATTCATGATTCACTAAGATTTGAAGCCTTTTTCACTTTGAATTACCCCTCAAAATTAGCCTTTTCATACAAATATTTCACAAAATAATAGCTACATATAAAAACTGCCTACCTCGTTGAGCTAGTAGCTAGACTATGGTGTATGAGTGCTATTTTGAGAAGATTTTGTTCCTTGATGTCAAAGTGAATTTGAATTGGGAGAACGAAAATGTTCAAGAAGTGATGTTATGTTGTCAAAAAAAAACGAAAGAAAAAAAGAAAATAGAAAAATGAAAAAATCGAAAAAAGAAAGAAAAAGAAATAAAAGAAGAAGTTGTGAGTATCTCCTCAAAATTTCAAATTCAATGTTTAGAAGGAGTTCACTCTTGTGTTTCGTGTGTAATAAGCCAATCCATTCCTTCTGGCTTCGTTATTCGTCTTTTGGGAATTAATCGAAAGTTTGGATTGAGTATTCATTTATCATTGGTCCGTTGCTAGCTCATTCTAACCTTCACATGACCATAACTGTTTATCCACCTTTCACCCATTCCCCAAAGCCTTCTTCTTATTTTTTCGGCTTCTTTTCTATGTGCATTGTGATCTTTGACTTGTGTTTTGATATGTTTACCATATTAGATTGCGGACACATTTTCATAAGTCGTAGATAGGTGAGTGTCTCAAAAACATTTACACATAAAGAAATCACCTTTTGCATACATGAGTGTTCGAGTGTGCCGTGAGAGTCCATTTGTCAAAAAGATCATGCAAGAGCCGAAAATTCTGTAGTGAAATTCTTTGTGCTGCGCCGTTATGTAAATCTCAGCTATGTTTATGCATCATTCTTGCCCACGTTGTTTTTGGGTTGTGATTCATTATGTTTCCAAAGTTTTACGTTGAGATTTGTTTCTTGATGGTGTAGTAGCCAATGCTTGCAACTCTTGTCTTGGTATTGTTTATTATGTTTGCTTGAGGACAAGCAAAGGTTTAACTTGGGGGAGTTTGAGAAGTGAATATTTGTATGATTTTAATCCCCAATTTAGCTCGGTTTTGTATGTCATTTGTGCTTTCTTACGCCACTTTATGAGCTAATATCGTCTTCTAGGCGAATTTCTATGATCTAACCTGTTTTGTAAGGAAAGTGACGTTTCTACGCCCTTTTTCTATATTCCTGAGCATTTGCCTAGAACCCGACGATTTGAAGAAGCAAGCTTGACCAAGTCAAAGGCATTTCAAGAAGGTTCACTGATTCAAAAGAAAGAAGAAGTAAAGATGGTTTCGCAGTTGTCGGAAGATCGATCAGTTAGGCGAAGAATTCATCATTTCACATCAAACCCTATCAACAAACCCGACTCAAGAGGTCAAGGGGGATAATGAAAGTCAAGTCATATGCAAGGGGAGATGAAACGAAAGTCAATTGACCAAGATCACAACTTACCCGATCGGTAAGTGGTGTACCCGATCGGGTATCTTTGCTGATTCGAGCTTTTGCTTCGACTTCCTCCTTTTTGTCCTATGTGATGAATGCATGACCCCTTCCCCACGAAACCCTACTGCTATATAAAGGATGCCTCAGCCACCACAATGAGATGTACTTCACACAATTCTCTTCTACACTTGTCTTTACAAAAACCCTAGATTAGGAGGAGGGAGACCTAGCCTCTCTTCTCTCATTTTCTTCTTCTTTTTGTCTTTAGTTTCTTAGGTTAATTCTGTCTTTTCTACATCAAAACCTTAGCTTAGATCAATAAGAATTTCATCTTTGTAAACTACTTTAAGTGGTTCAAGCGTTGTAATTCGTGGATCGACTATTCTATGCAAGGAATTTCTATTATTGTTGTCATTATCGTTGTTGATCGTCATCTAGGTATTCCTATCCCATCTTTTGTTTAAAGTCTTTATGTCTTCTATTTTGATTGTTATTTTCCATCCATGTTATCTTAGATTCATTTTGGTATCGTTATAATCGTCATTTCATTTCATTAGATTGTCAATTTAGCGTCGTTATTATCGCCATATAAAGAGTCTTAAACTATTGTCAAAACCAAATAAACATGTCTATCCTAGTTTTCATTGTTAACATCATCTTAGATTTAAACGACGCCATGAGTGAGTAGTCGTCTTTCTAGGGTGTAGGGTAGCCATGTTAGGTTGATTAAAAAATGATAATTGGATAAAAGAAATTGTGCTTTTAAAACATTGTGTCTATGCATGTTTGGACTATAACGATAGTTGACGATTCCTGATCAAAATCATTGACTAAAATGGAATTCTTTTCCAAGGTAGAGATACGTGAATTGAATAGACAAAGCATGACATGGTAGATTAAGACCTAGTAAATTGCCTAAAAGCCTGCTAGACCATCGATCTATGATTGTAATGAACACATCATTCTTACGAACTCACAATGAATTATTTGCATGTTCCAAATCCAATTTCATCAATATGTTAATCTACATGTGTGAACCTACTTTCCTAGATTCTTTCTATCATTGTTAATTCATCACTTGCTTTATTGTTTTCGTTTTAATTTGCATTTATTTCGTTTTCATTTATGCTTTTCATTAGTTTAGAAATCAAAATCCCAAAACCCAGATACTCGTTAGATAAAATCCAATTGCAAGACCTTTCACATTCTATTGGAAACACCATCTCCCTGAGGATCGACCCCTACTTCCCTAATTACATTAATTTGTTATTAGCCTAGTCTGGGTAATTATCTTTGCATCGGGCTTGCGACAGGTCCGGTCAGTAAACATCAAGTAAAGCATTTAAAACACGTATTGACATCGAGTAACCCTTCATCGTTACCTTCGTGCGTCTTCAATCGATTTCTAAGTCTTCCTCCTCTAGATAGTAATCCCTATCGGGGTCTTGAAGGTCTCCACCTAAACAAAGACAAGAAAAGATGAATATAATTCACCTTTAAGAAAGACAGAAAATTTGAAAATGAGAAAGACGGTAATTTTATTACCACACAAGGTAGAGGAGGATAAGAGAGGAAGATTATGATGAAAATCAAGGGATTTGAGTGAGGAATGAATGAGTAGTGAGGAGTTAGAGTTGATTTAAAATGGTGGTTAGGGTTTTGGTGGCTTGGTGAGGAAGAAGAAGTGAGTGGAAAAAGATGGGGAAAATAAGGGTTATAAAAAGGTGGGTGGAGAAATGAATGAGGAAAAAGCCCAAAATTCGGCTTAAGGTGTAACCCACATGGAATTCCGACTAGAGTCCGAATACGGACTCAGAATTGTTAAATTGGAAACGGGAAACTAAGTTCTAAACTAAATCTAAAATTACGCTAACTAATAATAATATAATATTATTAAAATGAAATAGGGTACATTTGCGGGTGTTACACAATACATGGTCCTTATTGGTATAGTAGATCCAAGGAAACATAACATCACTTAACACAATCAACAAACTAGTTAGAGCCTAACAATCATCAAGCGTACTAAAGACTACCACCTTAAGTCCTTAAGTCTACCCATCTCTCATTCATTATTTTAAGGTCACGTTATAATTTAAGTAAAGAGTTCACATGTGTGCGTCGGGAGCGTCATAGGCTCTGATAGCAGCTGTGACAACCTTCGCAAAAGCATAAAAATAAACAAATAACATGCAGCGGAAATTAAAGAATTTTTAAAAAATTTTAAGGCATGTTTCACAAAGATTATCAAAAGTCGAAATCCAACGTAAACAAATAAAGTAGTAGTGTCGAAGAAGCCGATAAATCACTACAAGGGAGACAACGGTCCCAAAAATACAAATAACTCTAATAGTATAAGAGTCTAAGCGGTAATAGGTAATCATCGTGTAACGACGCTCGCTAGTTCACACTAGTCTCAACTCCAAGTAGCACAGACCTGTACCTCTACATTCATGAAACATGAACGCCACAGTCAGTGCAGAGTAACTCTGAGTTCTCCCAGCCATATCACAAATAAACGTACATAAACAATAATTAAACATGTAGAATCTTATATACAAGTGCATCATGTGAAATACAAACAGACATTTCAAGATAATGTGATATAAGCATGTGAAATACCATATAATAAGCACCATGTTATGAACCGACTCGGGAATGACACCCTTAGGCAACTATATACACACTAGGGCTTACATCTCATCGTTAGTGGCATATACTTGATAAGGTAGAGACTCAACATACAAACCAATGCAATCATCTATTTCATACAAGAATCCAAATCAATATTCACATATGTTCCAATCTTATAAACAACCATCCAAACATTCAAATATAGCAATATAACTCTCACGGTAAATGACACGCACTAGCATCATGTACAATAGCAAGACAAGTCAATGTAAGTCTACGGGATAAGGCATTTCCCTGAACCGCATACGATAAGGCGTTTCGTATACTCGTGACCTAGACAAACATGTCAACGGGGTAAGGCATTCCCCTGAACTGTGTAGGATAAGACGTTTCGCACACACAAGACTTGAATCCTCCCGGTAGGATGACGATAATAATACGGTCATAGTCTAAACCTGGCCAGACTCTCGGGATAAGACGTTTCCCGATTCGCATGTGATATGACGTGCCACATCCAAGACTCGATCAACACAAAGGACGTAGAGTACCACAAATTCGGCAAGACTACGCGAAAGAGGCGGAAAGAGATCTATAGTCAAAGTCAAGCAAGTACGCTACATGCAATGACACCACCTCGCAAGGATACAACATTTGACGGTCTGGTCGATCAACGTATTGCATTCACCTCCTAACAACGTCGTCATATCCCCACTAAAATATGCATACAAGCATCAAGGATACACCCCATCGCTCTGACATTCCAGTCTAACGAGGATAAGGGTGAAGCCGGGAAATGAGAGTTCAAAGCACGCAACGAGTAGTGATCAAATCAATACATAAGGTAAAATCGACTCAAGAGAGGACATACCAAGAACCGTCACAAATCAAGTGATATAAACATGTGAGATATTATATAATCTAAACATGAATATTTAATGTCATTACGTAAGTTTATAAGATAAACAATCCATAAAAATTATTACATGTGAAGGCAAGTGGAGAAGAAATGAGAAAAAGACACAGGGGGTCTCAGCCGGTCGGGTGGACCGGCTTCCGGGTGCCCGGCTGGCACCACGGAACCACTTAATAATCATAACAATTTACAAGGCACTCCCAGCCGGTGGGCGTGACCGGCTGCCGGCTACCCGGCTAGGGCATTGGACAAATTGACAAAGTGAAGAAAAGGGGAAGAGGGGGAGTCTCAGCCGGTGAAACCGGCTGCCGGGTGGCCGGCTGAGACTCAGAGTCATCTATAATATCAACCAAACTTACAGGGGTGCCCAACCGATTGGGGGGACCGGCGGCCGGTCGGCCGCCTGGGACTCACACTTCACCAAAAACACCAAAATTGTCCAATTTCACATCAGGGGGTTCCCAACCGGTTGGGTTGACCGGCAGCTGGTGGGCCGGCTGGGAAAACATGCTCGAAAATCGAACTTCAACAACAACCAACACTCCAAATCCTTTGATACCCATTTAATTCAAACAACATTTATCAACAACAAACCACATTTAATGCATTCTAAAGATGACCAATCATTCGACAAGATCAATTAAGGCAAATTAAGGCACATTTATTGCTCAACTCAAGTTCAAGGATGATAAGTAGACATAATTAAGAAGATAAATGTAACTTAGCATAAGGTTAGTGAAAGATAAGCATATCAGGTGAATTCACACATAAGAATGAACAACTAACACATATCTATATGAAATTAAGGCAAAGATTCCATCTTTCACTAAATAAAACCACAATTAACACTTAGAACATATATTGATATCGAGTAACCCTTCACCGTTACCTTTTAGCGTCTTCAAATTTAGTTTCCTTCTTCTTCTTCAACGAGAAAGATAGCTCCCGTCCGGATCTTGGACAAAAAGATGAATAGTTCGCCTTGAGAAAAAGATGAGAACAACAAAAATGATAAAGACGAGAGTTTTATTACTTTATTAGAAAGAGAAGAAGAAAATAGGAAGAATGGGCTAAAAATTAGTGTATTTGGATAGGAAATGAGGGAGAAATGATATTGTAAGTGTTTGAAGGTTTTTGGTGTATCAACAATGGAGGTAGGGTTTTAGTGTGTTTGTTTGGGTGAGGGAGATGAAGGAATGTTGATTAAAAATTGGAGTGATAAGTGAGCAAAACTTGGGCCAAAAGGTGAGTAGAGATTTACAATAAGGCCCAAGGCGAGTCATGAAGTCCGACTCGCCTAAAATTCTAAGTAGAGCCCAAATATGGACTCGGGTTTGTCAAATTAAACATGGAAAACTAAGATATAAATTAAATCTAAAATTAAGCTAATTAATAATAATATAATATTATTAAAATAAAATAGGGTACATTTGCGGGTGTTATAGTGAAACCCTAGATTTGTAAAATTGGCGAAAATATGTTAATATATGACAATTTGTTTCTAATATTAGTCTAATTTAGATTCTAGTAACTATTAGCCTTACAAATCTTAAAGTTTAAAATTTGGTAACTTCTTTGGCTTGTTTATCTTGTAACAAAAACTTTAGTGTGGAAAGTGATAAAATGGATGTTATTCTTATTACTATTCTTGAAAATTTGAAATTTTATTGACTTAATTACAATTACTCATGGTAAACTCACTATTCCTATCATCTTGATGTCAAAATTTCTAACCTTGCTTGAAGTTTAACTACTTTTTAAAAGTACTTCTCACTCATCATCTTCTATGTTTGGGTCGTCAAATTTCCTATCCTTGTTGTTAAAAGGTCAAATATATCCGCTTATATTATCCAAATCATATCCTTGTAAATTTCTCGTGCTAATTGAGCCTAGCCTCTGTTGCCCCTTACTTCTTGAACCTTTGCGTGATTTCCTTAGCCTTGTTTATCCTTGAGAACTTCTTAATAAGTTGTGTTGGTCGTTGGTTATTGTGGTGGTTTTTGTTGCTAGATGGCGTCGAACAAGAGTAAGAGGGTAAGAAGCACTAGGAATAGTCGTGACACGGCACAAGAGGCTACACCTTCGTCCCCCATGGTACCGGTGACCACACCCGTGCTTTAATGCATAAACATAATGAGTACCCGAATGTAGTGTTCCAAGATGATGTCCAAAAGACTAAATTCCAATCTCTTATGGGGTGTCCCATGCTTCCTACGACGTGCTTTGACCCCAATTTCTTGGCCGAGATGGAATTTGATGAGGATGTTGAGCATATATTTACTGAATTGCGATTTGAGGGATTATATGATCTTCAGGAGTTGTCTTACCGATATTCTATGCTTGAGTTCTTGAGTTCTTATCCTTATGTAATCAAGGAAAGAATGATCAATTTCCGAATCAAAGGGGAAGAGTATAGTTTGACTTTCGCGTTATGAAGACGGCGTTAGGCCTCGGGCCTGAGCGCACTGATTGCTATAAAGAGTTTCCTTTGGCCTTCTCGGATGTCAAGTTTTTGCTTCGTTGGCCAGTGGTGCTACCCAGAAGGTCAGCAACTTGCACCTCACTGGTGTTCAGCACCCAATTCTTCATTTTTCTCTTAGGATGTTAGGAAGCCTATTGTTCTGCCGACATGATCATATCAAGTTCAACACCCATGAATTGTTCGTCTTTTCTTCTTATCTCAATGTGAGTCGGGAAAAGAGTCTGTTAATGAGTCCATGTGTCGTGGTCTGTTTATGTCTTCTGCATATGACGTCTCAATCAAGGTGTTGTTAGGTTCGTTAGCCCATATATTAGACTCTTCTAATATTTAATTAATTTACTCAATAAATTAGTAAACCAAGATCTAGTGCATGCAAATGTAAATAAGTAGAAATAAGGAGAAAAGGATTCTTCCTTACAATGGGGAGACCAAATAAGCACACAATATAGGAGTCCTTCCTATATTATTTTTGAGAAATAAAGAATGAAAACCCAAATTCAAGCTCCAACTTTAGGAACCCTTCTTATGTTGCACCCAAGACAATACCCTTAACTCTAATAATATTATTAACTAGATAATATTAATTGAGACCTTAAAATAATTCTATTACAAATATTATTACTACTATAGTACTATATTTGATGTTATTAGATTTTTCAAACAAATGTTTTCATAAAACTAATTTTATGAGAGAAGTTGTGAAAGGATGAGATTCAAGCATGAGTATAAGAATATCATTAAATAAGAACATCTTATGCTCTATATGGGGAAGGGGGAGCCTGTTTAGTGGCCTAGGGAAGGGCCAAGCATGCTTCCCGTTTTGTCTTACCAAAAACAAAAAGGGTGGTGTCTATGGTTTAGGTGTAATCATTATGTTTATGCATTAAAGCCATAAACAAATTACTATCCTAAACCACCCACCCAAAAACCGGTGCCACATAAAATGGACTCAATTTTATCTTATACAATTTGTCATTTGAATTTGGTATATCATGTAGCGTGTAACATGTCATTAGATATTTTAGTGCATATCTAACAAATTAAATATCGGTTCATATAAATAAATTACATTTAATAAATTGACTAGTAATTAATAATTACATGTACATAAAATGGGTCACATTAAATCTAGTTAATATAATCTACAACCTTTTGTAATTATAATCAACTAATTATTCTTATCTCAAATTAATTGTCAAACATTAATCAATTTTACTACTATAACATTTTAATTACTAAATTTGATCTTATTTAATTATATTACAATACAATGTAAAATTCTCACCCACAAATAAAATTAGTTCAATTTAAGGATTTAAATAATCTGTATCAATATACAATTAATTAACTTTTCATTTAAGGGTGTTGAACTATGTTTGTTGATGATGACAAGTTCGTGCTACTTGTCGTTTAACGTTTTTGATTGCTTTGTGCATGCCTAGATATGTTATTTACAGAATGCAAAATTTGGAATGAAGCTTGATGATCAATGAAGATTAATTCTAGTCAATTGTCGTGTGTCTAGTTTGTGAAAAGATGATGATCTTGAGCATAACTCGATTTGGCTGTTTTAAACAGTCTCACAGACTGTTTAAATCAATATGTTGTTTTTCGAAGATATTTCGTGAGATTTGGAAAAGATTTCTTAAATCAATTTAACTTGAACGAAATTTTCAAATAAACTAATCCTCTTTCAGTTGGAAAATATTATTTTGAAATATTAAATATTTGGAAGATTATTTTATTCAAGATTTGGAAAATATATCTTTTGGAAAATATTTTATCTCTTATAATATGCTTTCCTTATCTTGACTAACTCTCCTAATATTATTTCTATATATTTGAGAGTCCATACAAGAATTACTTACCTCACCAATTTGTGCTGAAACGTTAATTTGCAAAAAGAATTGTGCTTTAATTTTATTTTCCAAAAAACCCTTTTTGCAAAACTTTTGTGAATTGTGTATTTCTTTTCGAGTTACTCTTGATCATCTATCTTCTAAGGATTTTGTTCTTCATTGTTCAAAGTTGTGAACCATATAAGGAGACTAAAGATTTTTAATTTTCAGATTTGTGAGAGAGAGATTATTGGGGTACGGGGTTGTACTCGAGTCGCACGATCGGGTTGA
The DNA here is from genome assembly GCA_022085475.1 of Heliosperma pusillum. Classification (NCBI taxonomy): domain Eukaryota; kingdom Viridiplantae; phylum Streptophyta; class Magnoliopsida; order Caryophyllales; family Caryophyllaceae; genus Heliosperma; species Heliosperma pusillum. The sequence goes on along the minus strand of JAIUZE010002253.1, from coordinate 33,858 downwards.
TCGTGGGGGTCTTCTTTGTAATCGGGTTGATTTATAAGGAAGATATTAATAAGAGAGATAGTGGACGTAGACCTTTAGAGAGTAGGTCGAACCACTTAAAAATCACTGCGTTCTTATTGTTGTTTGATCGTTATTTTATTTTCTTGTATTTCGATTCATTCACGAATCTGTTCGAATCAGTACTGCACAATCTTTATTGTTTAAACAGTCCGTTGAACTATTTAATTTGCCTGAGTGTTGATTCGTAACAGATAAATTCCGAATTGTGTGTTTAAAGTTTTAAAAGGTATTTAATTCACCCCCTCCTTCTCTTAAGTATTGGATCCCTAAACTCAATAATTGGTATCAGAGCCTCGTGCTTTTGATAGGCTAACACATAAGAGTTTAGAATTTACATATGGCTCCATTAAAAGTTTCTCAAGAGAAGACCCACAAAAATATGGCATGTGTATCACACCCTTCTTCTAATTTTAATGCTAATTATGAGAAGTGTTTTAAATGCCGAAATTATGGTCATTATATCAAGGAATGTCCTATATGGAAGAAGAAATGTGTTAAGAATATTGAAAGACCAAACTTATGTCTTATGTCAATGAATTCACATTCCTCAAAATTGAAATCAAAGGATGGATCAAATCAAGAAGAAAGTCCCTCCGATTGTCTCTCCATTGTTAAAGATAAGGTGCGTTCTTATTCTAGAGATGATCTTGTCAAGATGATTTGTAAAGTTCTTTTTACTTGTGAAGAATTTCATGAAAGTAAAATTAGATGACAAGTTATCCGCTAGCCTTGATAAAATTAATTGCTTAGAAAAAGAATGCATGAATTTAGAATTGTAGAACGAGGACTTAAATTGTCTTGCTTCTAATTTAGGACGTCAAATTGAGAATCATCTTTGTACTATTAATAGTTTAAATGAACAATTATCTAAGAGGCACCCTAACATTTAAGATGATCTTGACGTTGAGATAAGAAACAAAAATTTAACTCTTTTACAACAAATTGATGACTTGAATAAGGAATTGATATAATTGAAAGAGTATAAGTTTGTGTCTCAAATTACTCCACCTACATTAACATCCCATGCCAAGTTACAAGAGGATTATGATAAATTGAGTCATTATTTTGAGATGTTAAAGAGCAGAAATGAAAAACCTCTTGAACTCAAATTTGGAGATTAGAATTAGACCTTGTAATGGCTAAAAAGACTAATTTTAAGTGGAGTGTTAACAGCAATGTCTAAAACCTTGCATACGTAAAGACCGACAAACTTGTTGAAAAAGGTTTAAGATATTATTATCGTCATACCAATGGAACGAATCGTTCCGTAGACAGAAATGACCATTATATCTATAATTTCCAAAAAGGTATGTGGATTGATGTAAATAAAAATTTGACTTATACTTATCACCGTAAATATGGTCATACCTTTAACCCTTGTGACAATGAAAAGTTTGATTGTAAATGAGGTCACAAGTTGGTTAAAAAGATATGGATTAGAAAGGACTTGATTGCTACAATGACTAACCAAAAAGGACCCAAAATTATTTGGGTACCAAAGTCCAAAGCTTGATTGTTTTGCAGGCTAAAGTGAGAGGGAGCAACATGCATTGATCAAAATAACTTTCGTTGCTCAAGGTGCATATGAGACGATATTTTTGACCTCTCACCTAGAGCCTACAAAGTTGAGGTGTGATACATGAATTGGTAAGGTGTTTTAAGTTTAGTCACACTTCAATAAAGGATGGTAAGCACTTCTCAACTCTTGAACTTAGTGTTAAGCAAACATCTTGAGAAGTATAAAAGGTAGTTGGTGTGTAAATTCTTAACCTCGTGGCTTACTACCTATTATGTTGTATTCTTCATCTTGCTTCTTGCTTATCAAGATATCTAACATCATTAAGCATGTATGCAGATGAGAAGGACGAGACTACGAGGACTTGATGGGTAAAATAGAAGCATGTCAAAGAGTTCACTGAACTGTTCTCATTAAAGTCATATCAAGTTCAACGGGAACATATCAGTCAAGAGCATTGTTCAATCAGATATCCGACAGTTCAGAGGGATTAAATAACCCAGGCTGAATCAATGTGTACGGAGCAAAGTATGGCACTTGAAACCACGATCGAACGATCGTTCCGTCATATGAACCAAATGAGTAAGACAAAAACTACTGGATTACGGTATGATAATTACTTGTGTGCCTATTATTTGTGATAACATGAGTACAATTAATATTTCATAAAATCCCGTCAATATTCTAAGACAAACTTTCTGCGTAACATTGTAGACAAAGGGAACATTTGCTTAAAATTTTGTAAAACCGAAAATCAGTTATGCGACTTTTTACTAAACCTTTAGCAAGAGAACAATTTGAGAAAATCGGATTAGAATCTGGACTATTAAACTGTAGCTCGTAATTAATTGTCCACTAAATTTTTCCTCTATGATTGACTAGAAAAGAGTCATTGTGTCATTGAGTTGGTAATACTCCATTGGTTATGGAATATGATTGTAGTTTGCCTAGTATGGTTCTCTTCTCATAGACTAGTAACGGGTTTGACAATTCGGCGTTTGTACTTAACTGACATATCCACTTTGTTCTCAAGTAAAGGCAAAACCCAAAAACCCCAAAAATAAGCCAAATACAACCCAGAACTTACCAAACCAAAATTGGACAGTCCTCTGCACTTTTCAGTTCAGAAACCAGAACCCCAAACCTTGCCTTACCTAAACCTATCTACAATAGATAGGAAGTTTCAAATCAATTTGACTACCCATTTAACCTACAACATGTTGGGGCTCAAATAAATCCTCACATGGATCACTAACGTGGCAGTGTAGGATTGGTCAAAAGAAGAGTACATGGATTGAACAAGTGAATGGGCTGGATTGAAAGTGAAAGAAGATCAACGGCCTGAAAGAGATGTAACTAACACACTTATGCAACAACCACATTTCACCAAGTTAATAACTGCCTCCACAAAAAGCGGACCGGCTGAGCAGGACTCGGAAGAAGACTAAGAGAGACGTTGGAGGAGAAGTGAGCATTATAAAAGGAAGGGAAGAAGAAACAAGAAGGGACATTCAATCCTCTCATCCCAAAATTAGTATACAAACATCTAAGCAATTATCAAAGCAAATTCATCCTTGTTTCATTATTTACGTCTAAATATTCTGTACCACCTCAGCAAGTACTTTTACATTTTAGTGCATATATTTGGCGGGATTCCGACTCCCCCCGCGGTATTTCCCACATTGGGTTTCCGCGCCACCAATTCTTTGTGTCATTTCTTTTCTTGCACTTCTCCTTACGTTATTTCATCATTTGAGTACTAGTAAAGTAGCCACTTTGATCCACCTAAACAAGTAAATCACCTAATTAGCAAGTTTTTTACCAAAGCAGTTTGGCCCCCAACGTGGGGCATAGTGGTTAATATCTATAGTTAAAACAAAAATCCAAACGACCAAATTGATATGTCAGGATCCAATTCACTCAATACCTGTGGTTCCCCCATGCAACCTCCTACTGGGCATCCTCAGCTAGCCTCGGGAGCACCAAGTATCCCTACCAGTCTGAACCAGCCTATCCCACCCATTATCCTAAGGAAGGCAGTAAGCCAGACCAAGATACCTAAGTCACCGAGGGCGCCAGAGTCCGGCAGCCAGAGTCCGGGACGAGTCACCACTCAGGGTCAGACTAGGTCCAGTAGAGATAGCAGCCCCATCAGGAGCGAGATCATGATGGCCACTAATCCCCCAGAAGATTCAGGAAAGCAGAGCCGTGCAGGTCCAGATCTAGACCAGCTAGATGTATGTTTCTTAAACTAGATATTAGACACTTCTAATATCATTTTACAATTAGTTTACTCTTAAACTAAATAAATCTTATGCATGCATAACAAAATATAAAGGAAATAACCATTTCTTACATTGATTATGAAAATATGGGCACAATATTTGAACTCCTTTCAAATATTGTTCTTGAGCTAGTAATATGAGGATGATCTTCCAAGTTTCAAAGTAGAAACTCTCCAATTAGTTGCACCCAAGACTACCCTTAATCTCTACAAAATACTACACTAGTATTAAATGTAGTAACCCTTTAAAATGATCTAATAACTCTTAATACTACACTAGTATATTATTAGAAATATGAACTCTAAGTATTATGTAAACTTCTTAAGTTTAGTGAGAGGTTAGAGAGAAGTAGAGATTTTGCATGAATGAATTATATGAGATAGTGTAGAATAAATAAGAGGAAAAACAAGCCCTATTTGGCTTGAGAAACCGGTCACACACACCCCACATGGGTGGGGTGTTGTCATTTTCACATTGTTCTTAACAATGTAAGGTTGAGTGTATGGGTTATTGTAGTAATGATTTGTTCTAATTCTTAATTAGAATAAAAATACAAACTAAAATCATACCCACCAACACCACAAAACCGGTGCACCCATGTAATATGGGTGTCCATTTTATTTTTGCAATTTGTCATTTGTCACAAGTGTGACATGTGACATGTAACATGTAATTAGGCTTATAAATGTACATTTAACTAATTTAAATGCAATTTCATAACAAATAAATTAGACTTAACATTTTAAGTCTCATTTAATAATAACATGTAAATAAAATGGGTCATCTCATATTTGGTTAATATAATCTACAACATTTTGTAATTATAATCGACCAATTTCACTTATCTCAAATGTTTTATAAACATAATGCATTCTTGGTAATATAACAATTAAATTACCAAAATGAATCTTATTTAATCATATTACAATAAGATATAATTCTCACTTACAATATAAACTTGGTTCAATTTAAGGGATTAATTAATCTGTATCGCTATACAATTAATTAATTTACATGATTAGGGGATTGTCCTTTAGGTGTGACCTCAAGGGATCAACTGATCACCACCGTCATACGACAGTAACGTCAAACTCAATTGAGCCAATCGTTACCGATTTATGTTGACCAGTTGACTATAATATTCATCATCCCTTTGTATTCTTATTATTGAGATTTAATTATGTGATCGCACTATTGTTGAGGACATTTACTCCAACAATCTCCCACTTGTCCGAGACAAGTGTGCGTCACCAATTCTCTTGTCCTATTACACATCTCCCACTCAATGCAAGGTGTCTTGTTAGGTCGTACTTGCATTTGATCATATCAAGAGTGGTTTCCTCGATCTGGAGAGTAACTGTCTGACCGGAATTATCTACCATAGATACCTTCCGAGCGTGGCCACGCATTTTCAGCTTACTCCTCCTCGAGTGGCCTTGAGATTTAAAACAACCCTGACAAGGGGTGGACAATTCCTATCGCACTATTCCCTTTGCATAGCCACAGCTCATCATGACCCAAAAGATGCCCATTTGACCCCAGTTACGAAGGTCGTAGAGCATAAATCAAAGTCACTCTGAAACTGTGCCACCTTAGGCGAACAGTCTTTAGTCAAAGAATTGACTCAAAAGAATACTAGTAGCTCTTGCCACGACCAGGCTACAAGAATTGCCAAAATTCTATAAGCGGTCACTGCCCGACAGATTGTCACTTACAGTCTGTCTATGTGATCGATTGGTCATCCCTATGACCCTATGACACTTGAACTTGCCATCAATCGCACCACAATCTAGTCACTTCGAGATGTCACCTCATATAAGTGACTATGGGCCAATGCTATTTTTATACAATTCACTTTAATGGGGTTCAAAATTGTCTCTACAACCCATTTGGATATAACAAAGCACAAAACGAGTTTTAGAAACTCAAACGATAAATGTGATTATCATATATGAACAATCAACACAATGTTATTGCTTCATATCATATAATCTAAAGCTTATTTCGTCTATGACAATTCACAACGATCTTATTAAATGCAATAAAGGCTTGGGTAGTAAATATACCATGTATTCATTTATTCCAACCTTGTTAATTCCCTTTTTCCTTCCATCCAACGTTATTCCTAATAACATGAATTCATCTATGTACATGTCTAGATCTCTATCTAGTGTTGGGCTCTTTAACTTGAAAGATGCTCCCACTCGTTATCATGATAACTGATAGGTATTTAGGTGAAGGGATCTACTATTAGTTCCTTTTAAACCACTTTATCCTCATCATAATGTACTAGGTCTCTTTCTGTAGAATTTATAATGATTGACTCTTCAATCATTCTTATAGTTATTCGCTTCTTGTATAACAAAAGTACGCCTAGGATTTCGATAAATCCTTTTATAAGTTTGGAAATTTGGGTTTGTGTAACCTTTACCACATTGTCAAATTTTCTCTACCAAACACAAGAATGTATCCCTAGTTCTCCTCGAGAACTCTATGGATGTTCTTGTAGGCTATCCAATGACACTCATCTGGATTGATTTGTTATGGGCTTGTCATGCTCCTAGCATACAATTCATTTAGGTATGTGCATGTTATGGCACACATGATCGATATCATGTGATCAACAACTCTTAGGTTCAGTGGATGACTATGACCCTTTTATAGTGATCCCACTTTTATCAACATAAACAACCTATTTAACTTGTTGAATAGATTAAGGATCTTATCGATATAAGATACCTTTTAAATGTCAAGCTAAAATCTTCTATTCCACAATAGATTTTGATTTCAGTATCCACGTTGCCCTCTTTCATCCAACATTAAAATCCAACCACTCCTTTCAAAAAGGTAATATGAATATGTCACTCTTAATGAGTGAAACGTCATTCACGTGGAAAAAATTTCTCCCACTGAACTTCATGTCTTTACATGATGACTTAAACTCCCACTTAACTTCATGTCTATACACGACTTTAACTTTCATGTCTATACATGACTTTTCGACAATTCGAGTGAAACCCTTCTTATATCTTATAATAGAAAAGATTATCATATATCATAACCTCTAGGTAGATACATACAATAGGCTTGTGTCATGTACACATCCTATTCCAAATCCCTATTTGGACATGTGGTTTTGATGTGTATCTTGCACACACTTATTATGAGGTATTTCATTGATGATTTGGATCTAAGCATAGTTACGCATTAACTTAGCTTTTGTAGACATCTACATGTCTATCCATTTAGTTTCATAAGTCTCTTATGTTAGAAAATCAAAATCAAAATTTTACATTTTAAAATTTCTAGGTGCTTCCACTTACATAGATCATAATCTTATTATCTCAAGAACATTTTCTTTTGGTCTCGTCACTAGTCTAAGGATTCACCTAAGAACGCTTTCTTTTGGTCTCCTCACTAGTCTTGAGTCTAACCTAAGAACATTTTCTTTTGGTTTTCTCACTAGTTCCTAACTAGTTTTCCGTTGTGGCTTATTTTCTCCCACTCTATCTTTAGAAAAATACAACTATTTTCTTTAAAGATAGCCTTATGAGCCACAAACAATTTTGTACTCATACTTGTAAGGGAGGTGGAAGTATCACAACATGACCTTAAGTGATCTACTAAAGACTTCTTTGTAAAGACATTGAATCTTAGCGTCAACATAGACTAGCTAGTTCTATAAGAGCTAAAGAGGTGAACTCATATTCATGTCATTTACTTTCTTTATAAGTGGTATGGCCAATTGGTTTGGTCAATTCCCTATTTTGAGTTCAATAACTCAATTTTGACTTAGCAATTGATCTTTCAAAGTGAGAATCGAATTCTTAGCCTTTTTATTATAATGATCCCATCATCATAATATTTACGTGATCAATTTGAGTCGATATAATTTATGTTATTAGTTCAAGTAGAGTATAATGACAAGTTTTAGAAAGAAAAAGTTTCATAAACCGAGTGACTTGGGTTGAAAACCAAGTCACCAATATCCAATTACAACCAATTGTTCATAAAAGGAAATAAACAAATTTCCATTGTCAAACAAGGAAATAAAGAGTTTCTAAAACAACGTCACAAAATACAACCCAAATAAGGAAGACAACACAAAATGAGTCCAAGATTCCTTATGTCTTCATCCATGGGTGGCTACTTTAGCTTTCCTTGAAGAATCTCTTTAGGGTTGGTTGGCCTTGCCCTTGTCCTTGCTTGGGTGCCCTAATTACAATTAAAAAGGGTAAGAATCACAACTTGTATCTATATACCAAAGTTGAGATTATAACATAAAAAATAGGGATGAAAATTTTACCAACGGAAACAATTTTCCCGGCTTTGATATCTCCTAGATACTTGGGGCAATTCCTCTTCCAATGCCTTACGCCATTACAATAATGGCACTTATCCTCGGTTGAGGCACCTTTCTTAGGTTTGGGTGAGCTATTCTCAATAGCTTTTCCCTTGCCTTTGTAGGTGGAGGTCTTCTTCCCTTTGCTTGCACTCTTTTTGAACTTCCCCTTACTCTTGTTATTGATGTGAAGTACATCCTTGTTGGTGCTAACATTTAGCCCCATGTCTCTCTCCGCTTGCACAAGCATTTTGTGCAACTCGTGGAGAGAGGTTTGCATATTTTGCATATTGTAGTTTACCCTAAACATCACATATGCTTTGATTCTCCCCAAGGAATGTAGTACACGGTCAGTTACGAGATGTTCGGGAATGTCAACTCCTTGCACTTTAAGAATCTCGACATCCTCAACCAATTTGAGTACGTGAGGGCTAACTTTTTGGCCCTCTTTAAGATTCATGTCGAAAAACGCGGATGTCGTTTCATATTGAACGATTCTAGGAGCTTGTGAAAACATGGTCACAAGCTTGGCATAGATCTCATTGGCCGTGCTCATCTTTATGGCACTCCTTTGGAGATCGGCCTCCATAGAAAAGATCAAAACATTTTTGATCGCGGCGGCTTCCTTTTGGTAAGCCTCATAGGCTCGCCTTGCGGCGGCGGTTGACCTTTCGTTAGGTGTTTCGGGAGAGGCTTCGGTAAGGTAACGAAGCTTGTCGTCACCTTCCGCGGCCAAGCGGAGTTGCGCATTCCAATCGGCAAAATTAGCGCCATTCTTTTCTAACTTGCATCGATCCATAAAGGATCGAAGCCATGAGACATTTGTGAGAGTTGGAGCATTGGTGTTGGATGAACTAGCCATTGCGATTGTACAAAGTTAACTACAAATTTAAGACATAAAGGAAATGTTAACATTTATCATTTTAAATACTTGTAAACATTTTAAACAAGTTTTAACATTTAAATAGTGACCTCTACCCAACTATTATAAATGATTCCGAGATCCAAATTCATATCAACTTGGGCACGGTAAGCCGATTCATCCCTTATTAACACAATTCGGTGGATTAACTCTTTAATCGATTCTACATTAGAACTCTCGGTCGATAATATTACTTTAATATTTATCTTAAGCCCGGAACACATGCGGCTACGGTCGCGAATACTTCCGTTGAGCTCAATCCAAATTTCGAAATAATAACATTTATTACCCCACTTACCCAACGTAACAAGTTTAGCACCCCGGTGAGCCGAGCCTACTTCCTTGCGAAATTGGGATTCATGGGTTCTACATTTGGTAAGGCTTGATCTCAATTATTTATTATGAGAGGTCATGTCAATTTGTTATCTATCTCGTTTAAAGTGAACTAAATCGATGAATTAATGATAATTTTAATTGACACGGTCGAAAACTCGATGAATATGCATGTCATGTTATGGCGATTTGGCAATGCATGCAAACATATTAAATAAAAATGCAAGCATAAAAATAAAACTCCTAGTATGGCCTTTCCTATAATAGAAAATCATATATTCTATTACAAATTCGGAAACCAACTCCTTTGGTCCCTTGAACTTCATAAGCACGCCTCCCAAGGTCACCGTCTCTCTCGGAACTCCTTTCCGAATGGCAACGTCTTTGGGAAACTCCGGTTTTACAATTAGTTACAAAATATATAATAAAATTACAATAATTTCCTATTATACATTTGTAAAATAAAATAATACAATAAAAGTGATTCGAGATCACATTAAATTACAACCGAATCAATATTCCCTTACATTTCGGGCAATATCGATTAAAACTAAGGCCATACAAGGAAAAATTACATAATTCCAAATTACATAAACCAAAATATGACATTCATAAATTGAAAATATGACATTCATAAATAAAAATGCAGCATTATAATATGTATAAAACATGCTCATGTTAAATGCCAAATCGCCCTATTTAACGGTTTATATCAAATATAACCCGGTTTTACGGAAATGCGTGATAATAACACTTTAAAATCACCAAACAATACTTAAATCATATTTAAGTCCAAGTTAATTAGCCCAACTCATTTAGGCCTCAAAAATTAGTCATTACTCAATTTTTGACAATAGTTCAACTTGTTATTTAATTGCTCATAATTAGACTTTTAAAATCATATTTTAATCAAATAAATTCAAATTTAATTACAATAATTTCAAATTTTGAATTTCAAATTCTTGAACATTCTGGAACATTTCCATGACCCTCATAATGTCAAAAAATCATGGTTTAAAAATTTCGAATCGGTTTAGAGAAAAATGGTTGCGCTTTATCGGTTTTATCAAATAAAATACATAAAGCATGCAAAAAATAATCTTATTAAATTTTCAAATTTAGATCTGAAATGTGGGACATTTATGAAACCAGGAACAATTTTCTCTTGACATGAAATTTATTTTAGCTATATTTGCTAAATTAGTCACTATTTATGCCATTTTTACATTAAAAATTCATAAACCATGCTAGACAAATCACATCAGTCTGAAATTTTCCAGTCTGACAGGAAAACATGCATGTGACAACATACTAAAATTTCATGGGCAGATTCAAAGCGGAAGTATTTTTAACCATTTGACCTTTATTTATTTCATTTTATCATATAAAAATCATAAATCACACGAAATACGTCCAATTCACACAAATTTTACATACAGTAAGTAAAATGCATGTGTGATATTGTGTAAAAATGTCAAGGTCAGAAGATAAGTCTAACTGTTTTTAGCATTTTAAACATCATTTTACTCATTAAAATGTAATAAAAACTCTAAAAATCATATTTGAGCACTATAAATTTCCATAAATCATCAAAATGACCTAAAATCATATTAGGACCAGAATATATTGACATGCAAATAACTTTGTGATTTTATCTTATAAAACACAAATTACTAGTTTTCTTTAAGTTACAATAACTCGAAAAAACTAAAAATCGATTATGCATGCAACAACCTTGGCTCTGATACCGCTTGTATGTTTCTTAAACTAGATATTAGACACTTCTAATATCATTTTACAATTTAGTTTACTCTTAAACTAAATAAATCTTATGCATGCATAACAAAATATAAAGGAAAGAACCATTTCTTACATTGATTATGAAAATATGGGCACAATATTTGAACTCCTTTCAAATATTGTTCTTGAGCTAGTAATATGAGGATGATCTTCCAAGTGTCAAAGTAGAAACTCTCCAATTAGTAGCACCCAAGACAACCCCTTAATCTCTACTAAATTACTCCCTCCCATCCACACCAAAGGTAACATTGGGTTTTTCACACTTGTCGAGGCGCGTTTTGCAACGTGAATATCTTTAGTTACACATTATTAAAAATTATAATAATTTGATATTCTTATAGCATTCTTGATGATGAATCAAACAAGATGTCGCATGACTATATTTTCTCTTATATATTAGGAATAATACCAAAGATTCTCCACACTCATGAATAGTGCAAAAAGCCCAATGTTACCTTTGGTCTGGATGGGAGGGAGTACTACACTAGTATTATTAGTAGTAACCCTTTAAAATAAATCTAATAACTCTATTACTACACTAGTAATTTTATTAGAATATATGAACTCAAAGTATTATATGAACTTCTTAAGTTTAGTGAGAGGTTAGAGAGAAGTAGAGATTTTTGCATGAATGAATTTTAAGAGATAGTGTATAGAATAAATAAGAGGAAAAACAAGCCCTCTCTTGGCTTGAGAGAACCGGTCACCCACACCCCACATGGGTGGGGTGTTTTCATTTTCACATTGTTCTTCACAATGTAAGGTTGAGTGTATGGGTTATTGTAGTAATGATTTGTTTTAATTCTCAATTAGAATAAAAATACAAACTAAAATCATACCCACCAACACCACAAAGCTGGTGCACCCATGTAATATGGGTGTCCATTTTATTTTGCAATTTGTCATTTGTCACAAGTGTGACATGTGACATGTAACATGTAATTAGGCTTATAAATGTACATTTAACTAATTTAAATGCAATTTCATAACAAATAAATTAGACTTAACATTTTAAGTCTCATTTAATAATAACATGTAAATAAAATGGGTCATCTCATATTTGGTTAATATAATCTACAACATTTTGTAATTATAATCGACCATTTTGACTTATCTCAAATGTTTTATAAACATAATGCATTCTTGGTAATATAACAATTAAATTACCAAAACGAATCTTATTTAATCATATTACAATAAGATATAATTCTCACTTACAATATAAACTTGGTTCAATTTAAGGGATTAATTAATCTGTATCGCTATACAATTAATTAATTTACATGATTAGGGGATTGTCCTTTAGGTGTGACCTCAAGGGATCAACTGATCACCACCGTCATACGACAGTAACGTCAAACTAAATTGAGCCAATCATTACCGATCTATGTTGACCAGTTGACTATAATATTCATCATCCCTTTGTATTCTTATTATTGAGATTTAATTATGTGATCGCACTATTGTTGAGGACATTTACTCCAACACCAGACCCACTGCAGACTCTCATAAGTGGAATGAGCATCATTCATAACGCCATCAGGAGCCTAGTGAAGGACAACCAAAATCTGAAGGATAGGATGGTTGCCTTGGTAAACTAGCACTCGATGTCCAACCCTCCCAGCAACCAGACATCAGCCTCAGCTACCTACCCATCCCAGGAGGTGCCTAATGCAAGTCCAGGACGCCATATACCACAGGAACTAGTGACCCAGTTGAATTTGGCAACGCCGCTGCCGGTTCAATCCATGGGACCTATTGGGCCAGGGACCTCAACACCCAGCCACTTCGCTCCCCCAGGCTATCCACAAATACCAGGTAACCTGCCTTCTGGTGCTTCCTTCGTTACGAACCCTTTCTTTGGTACAGGTACTCTGAGCTAACCAATTGCCCATCAGTGAAGGCCCATCATCCACACTCGGCCCGTACAGAGCGGAGTGACCTACATCCCCTAGTCAGAAGAGCAGATCTAAGGAGGAACAACGCCCGGAGGTAGTTTCTTTGGCCCTGCCCCTAGTGCTCCTAACCCTTTTGCAGGAACATGAGGACCAGTGGAACAGGAGGACCAGTGGAACAGCAACTCCAAGAAATAAGGGACATGATCAACAAGATCCCGTGGATGCCGCGCCCTATGGAGAGAGCCACTTTTGAGAACTACGCTGATTCCCCTTTCGCGGATGGCATAGCACTCATCAACGTGCCCAAAGGGTTCAAGCCACCGGTCATGTCGCTGTATGATGGAACTGATGACCCCCTGGACCACATCAACCAGTACAAGCAGAAGATGATGGTGGTCACCGCAACAGGCCCCCCTGAAGGAAGCATGAATGTGCAAGGGGTTTGGATCCACCCTTTCTGGAGCCGCCCTGCAGTGGTTCGTGAGCCCCCCAACAGGAGCGTGGGAACCTTCGCTGACCTGGTGAACCTGTTCACCCAGCAGTTCGTTAGCAGCAGGCAACCAGAGAAGCAGACTAGTGACCTGTACCGGATAACTCAGTAGTTCGATTAATCTACTCGAGACTTCCTGAACAGGTTCAACAAAGAGAAGGTGTCCATTTGGAGATGTGATATCATCACAGCCATCGAAGCATTCTGCCAAGGGCTCCACCAGAACTCAAATCTATGCAGGGATTTGACCTAGTACCCATGTGCTACGTTTGAGGATGTGCAATCCAAAGCCATGGCAGCAATACGGTTAGAAGAGGACGCTGAATCCAGAAGAACCACCTACGATACCAACATGAGCACCAGAAAGGTAGTAACCGACAAGAGGGGCGAAAGATCAAAACCATATAGCAGGCCCACCATCAACAAGGTTTCAGAAGGGACTGACTGGCGAAACAACCCAAACTTTCCCCCAAAGATCAGCGAGTATGGGTTCTCTACAAGCACGACAGGCTTGCTCAAAGCCCTGAAGGAGTTAGGTGGAAGGGTAAGGTGGCCGAAGAAGTCAGTTGGAGACAAGGGCCCAGACAAGAGGGACCAGAGCAGGAGGTGTGATTTCCATGATGACGTCGGCCACAACACTGAAGACTGCGTGGCCTTGCGCAAGGAGATCAAGCATATCTACGTAGCAAGATACCTCGACAACCTACTCCCAAAAGGAAGTAGACCCGGTAAAATAAACTCCATGGATCAGGTGCTACCTTCTCCACCCCCTCTTTATAGTAAGGTTGTCAATGTAATCACAAGTGGTTCAAAGTTGTGTGGGTTAACCTACTCAGCCGCCAAGAGACATGCTACAGAAACAAATGGGGACTGGCATGAGACCTCCTGCAGGATGGACCTACCAGCAGTCTTCTTCGATGAGACAGACGTACAGGGTGTAGAAGAGCAACATCATGATGCACTAGTAATTACCCTGTAAATAAGGAATTGTCAGGTGAAGAAGATCCTGGTAGACACTGGGAGTTCAGTGAACCTCCTCATGTTGATCACCCTTAAGTATATGGGCCTAAGTGAGAAGGGCATGACCAACAGGGCAGTACCCCTGGTGCGATTCAATGGTGAAACCACGAGATCACTAGGGGGAATAGTTATTTCTACTTTTGCTGGTGGAATTAATAAGCAAGTAAGATATTTAGTTATTGATGGTCCATCTACTTACAATGAAATCCTTGGCATGCCCTGGATCCATGAAATGAGAGCAATACCCTCGACGTACCACCAGTGCCTAAAGTTCCCAACACCATGGGGAGTACAGGAGGTACGAGGAAACCAAGAGGAGGCCAGAGGCTGTTACAAGGATGCACTGAAGCAGACCGCCAGCCCACAAGCATAGCAATTACAGAGCTAGCATGTCCATGACAAGTATATGGAACCCCCACTGGAAGAACTCGATCAGATCACATTGGACATGCTGCATCCAGAGCGGACCGTGTTGGTAGGATCAGACTGCACCAGACAGACGCGAGAAAGACTGCTTGAGCTACTCAGGAGGAACGCAGACAGCTTCGCCTGGTCACATGACGACTTGGTGGGCATAGACCCCAGCATAATAACAGATCGTCTTAATGTGGACCCTAGCTACAGCCATGTCCAGCAGAGAAGAAGGAAATTCGCTCCAGAAAGAAACCAGATCATCAATCTGGAGGTAGGAAACCTGTTGGCAGCAGGAAAAATCCGAGAAGTGAAGTAACCAGAGTGGCTCTCAAATGTAGTGGTGGTCCCAAAGAAAAACAACAAGTGAAGGGTGTGCGTAGACTTCACCGACCTGTACAAAGCGTGTCCAAAAGATCCGTTCCCCCTGCCACATATTGATGCCATGGTTGACGCCAAAGCAGGACACAAAATGCTGACCTTCTTAGATGCCTGGAGTGGGTACAACCAGATCAAGATGCACCCCGCAGATCAAGAGAAAACGGCATTCCAGTCAGAACGTGGGTTGTACTGGTACAACGTAATGCCCTTTGGGCCCAAGAACACAGGATCAACCTACCAAAGACTGGTCAACGGGATGTTCAAGAAACAGATAGGAAACAAAATGTAGGTCTATATTGATGACATGGTGGTGAAATCAAAACAAGTTATGGACCACATACAGCATCTCGAACACACCTTCAGCACCCTCAGGGAGTATAAAATGAAACTAAACCCCCTGAAGTGCACCTTTGGAGTCTCCTCGGGAAACTTCCCAGGGCACTTAGTGACATGGAGAGGCATAGAGGCAACCACGGAACAGATAAAAGCGTTGTTACAGCTAGAGTCCCCTCAGAAGCCGAAAGACGTGCAAAATCTGACAGGGAGGGTGGCAGCCTTGAACCGGTTCATATCAAGATCCTCAGATATGTGTCGCCTCTTCTATGATATCCTGAGGAAGAATCAGCGATTTTGAGTGGACAGAAGAACACGAGAAGGCATTCCAAGAACTGAAGCGGTACTTGAGCAATCCACCCCTCCTTTCGAAACTGAGACTGGAGAGCACCTCTACATGTACCTGTCGGTGACAGAAGCGTCTGTCAGCTCAGTACTAGTACGAGAGCAGGATGGGCAACAACACCCAATATACTATGTCAGTAAGTCTCTGCTACCTGCAGAAACCAGGTACACAACACTTGAAAAACTTGTACTAGCTTTAGTAGTATCGTCCTATAAGCTGAGGCCTTAATCCCAGGCCTACAGTTAGCCCTTGATCTAGGGGTGGAGAGCATCTCAGTATGCAGCGATTCACAATTGGTTGTGGACCATGTCAACGAGGAGTACACGGCGAGAGAATCCAAAATGCTAGCTTACCTAAAGGTGGCGAAAGAACTATCTCTCAAGTTCCAGCTGTTAGTCATAAGGCAGATCCCCAGAGACCAGACGCTGAGGCAGACGCCCTGGCCACCCTGGGGAAAACCTTCAAACCCGGTACCCTCCCCAGCATACCTATTGTGCACATACTAAAACCGGTGGTAGACAAAGAGGAGCAGGGTAACTGTGAAGAGTCCAAGACTCGAACACAATGGCTAAAGGAGGCAGGGTACTGAGCAATACTGAAGGACTGGAAGAAAGCCAACCAGACTGGAGGAAACAGTACCAGGACTGGCTACAACACGACATATTACTAGCAGACAAGAAGGAGGTAAGAAGCTTTAAGACGCGTGCCTCTCGCTTTATACTAATCGATGGTATTTTTTTCAGGAAATCCCTGGTAGGCCCTTACTTACGATGCCTTGGAAAAGAGGAAGCAGGAACCGTCTTGCATGACCTCCACAGCGGCGAGTATAGAAATCATGTAGGGGGCAGGAACCTCTCCAATAAAGCACTACGACAAGGATACTTCTGGCCCACCATGCGCAAAGATGCCATGCAATACGACAATAAATGTGACGCATGCAAGAGGCACGCTGCAGTCTCCCACCAACCTGCAAAACCCCTACATCCAGTCATCTCACCATGGCCCTTCATGAAGTGGGGTATGGACATCGTGGGAAAACTACCTAGGGCCCCTGGAAGCAAGGTCTTCATGCTAGCCATGACGGACTACTTCTCTAAGTGGATAGAGGCAGAGTCATTCTCCCAGGTGACATGAAGACAAGTCATATCATTCATCAAAGGCAACATCATCTGCAGATTCGAGATACCTTCAGAGATAGTATGCGATAATGGGTCCCAGTTCATCTCCAACCAATCCAAAGCCTTCTGCGAGAAGTGGAACATCGCATTACACAAATCCACTCCCAGGAACCCCCGATCTAATGGCCTAGCAGAGTCCAGCAATAAAATAGTAATTAACAACCTAAAAAGAAGATTGGAAGAAGCTAGGGGCAGATGGGCAGAAGAACTCCCTCTGGTGCTCTGGTCGAACAGAACTACACCCAAGGTGGCTACTGGCCAAACACCATTCAGCCTAGTCTTTGGCGCAGAGGCAGTCACTTCAACGAAAATGAGAGTACCCACACATAGGTATGAATGCATAACCGAAGATAGAAACCAGGTGAAGATGGCCAACAACCTGGATACAGTAGATGAACTGAGGACAAGTGCACAAGTAAGGTTGGCCTCCTACAAAGAGATGGTGGCAAGGAGTTACAACAAGAACATCAAAATCAGGGTCCTGCAGGTAGGAGACCTGGTACTCAGAAAATGTTTCCAAAACACTAAGAATCAGCAAGCTGGGAAGTTCGCCTATAACTGGGAAGGACCCTACCAAGTGGAAAGTATAGTAGGCAACGGAGCATACATGCTAATGACTATGGAAGGGGAGATCATATCCAAACCCTGAAACATAGTCCACCTCAAGAGGTACTACCTCTAAAAATGGGCTCTGCAAGCCAGGCACCCCCAGGTATGGTACCTTGACATCCTTCACAGCCAAACAAGCAAAATCTTTCACAATTACAAAAGGATTTTTATTTTTAAGTAATACCTTTGAATAAAAATTTGTAGAACAATTTAGTTATTTTTTTAGCACATTAACGGCCTTTATTTTCAAAGTATTCAATTTTATTTTTGCCAAAAGTACTCTCAAATTATTCAAACATGTTTGGCTGCCCACAGACCTCCTCCCTGAAGGAGTCCTACTAACCTTGGAAGGCAGTCTGCCATACCCAGACTAGCAGAAAACTCTTCCACAGGAACAAACAGCGTGCGCGTGGCGAATAAAGGGTCAAGCCCCTACTCAACCACCACAGACACCCCCACGTAGCGTGGCGCTTAGATATATGGACAAATGACTCCAGAGCCACCGTCTACCGACAATGCCGGCCCACAAACAGAAATACATCAAAAGCGTGCCACACACAGTAAGTACAAAATTACTAAACAGATCATTCATAAAGGGCCAAACATGCCCGCCACACAACGAACTTAATATTGTTTTTACACGGGACCACCAAAAAGGTACCACCAAAACCAAAACCAAAGACAAGAGTTCAACAAAATACGAAATATAAAAACAAAGTGCCACAGGCACCTAAGCTTCGGCCTCTTGGCCAGCACCATCACCACCAATACCATCACCACCATCATTACTGCCACCTGCGCCTGATTCTGGCTCTGCATTAACAGGGATCTACACTGGACCAGCCGTCGCCTCCTCCTCAACTGGGGCTACATCCACCTCCTCCTCAACTGGAGATGCCTCCACCTCCTCCTCTTCCTCGGAGTTGTCCACCTTGTTTAGGAAGCTTATATCCGGCTTGGTAGGGAAGAGCTCTGCAAACGCCTTTTCCTCCTCCTCTAGGTCCGACGAGGCATGCTCCCCAGACTAGAACTCCTTCAAGCACTTGATCTTGGACTCCCAAGCAGCATACAACACTACCTGAGAGAGATCCTTCTTCAGGGAAAGGAGCTGGCCCTCAGAAGCTCTCAGCTTGTCCTCTGCACTCTTCATACCAGTTGAGAGGGAACGATTCACCCTCTGCGTCTTAGCCAGCTGGTCCTCCATCACCTTCACCTCGGACTGAGCCTTTACAAGCTGAGCCTCCAAAGATGTGCACCTCTCCTGCGCGTTTTTCACCTCCCTGGTCATCCGCACGTGATCCTGGCGGAGGAAGAGGGCCTTCTGAAAGGTCTATAAAAAAACACAAAGAATGAAACCAAAAGTACTTGTTCAACAGAGGGTTGTACCAAGGAATAAACCCGGCAGCATACCTTGAAGGCATCCTCAACAGTCGAATTCAGGGTCGCCGGGATGGGAGTAGAGCTAAGGGAGTACTGAGACCGGGGCAACAAGAACTGGCCCATCAGCGGCCAGAACGGGACATCTCCCTGAACCCCATAGCCTAGAGAAATGGTGAGCTTAGTAGGGGATAAAGTTGGAACAGGATGAGAAGCCACGGAAACCAGAGGAGGTACAGATATCGGTACTTCTTCAGAGGGAGGGACAACAACCTTCTTCTTCCTGGGGGCAGAAGGAACAGTACCGCCAGTCAACTTTCTCTTCTTTTTCGCCATGAACTGTCTCACAGCTGAAAAAACCCAAACCTTATCGTCACGCACAAAACATAGCATACATCCATCCTAATGCACAAGACACCAGGGAACTCACCAGACGACATCCTCACTTCAGCAGCACTTTCAACCTCACCAATCTTCTCCACAAAAGCAGAATCCTCCTCAGCAGCATCAGATGGTTCTTCAACCATGTGGGAAATAACTGTTTACATCCCCTTAAAAATTAGGATTATAACAAAATTATATAATATGAATTGCGAGTCATAAATATGAAAACGATATAAATATAGAGAAAACGAATTAAACCTTTGGTCCTAGCAAAATCGGCCTAAGAACTGATATCAAAATAGATATCCTCCTAATCGTCTCACCCAAGATTGATCGAGATATGCCCTTCTCCTTTGCTAGAAAGATAATCAAAAGTTACTGTTAACTTTTTAGGTTTTTGTGTTTAGTGTGTGATGGAGGCACAAGTGAGAGAATAGAATTAGGTTAGAATTTTTCCCTTGCCCCTTCCTATCTCACGGCACTCCTTGGTATTATATGAGGAGATTTAGTCTCCTCAAATAACTACCCATTGACCGGAAAAACCGAGTGTATCTGGACACTTTGTTTCGGTCATTTTAGCTTCCAATATAATGTAATATATTATAATCGTGATTTGTCAAGGACCGATTGTAACAACCCGAAAAGTACCCGATTTTTCTAGTATAAATATTTACTAACACTTTTCAGTAGAACTTAAGTTTTTAAAATAGGAATTTTTGTTCCGAGTCTTATTTTGAAATTCCGCGTTCGTATTTAGAATTTCTGAGAGATTTCATGAAAAGACCGTTTTTAGTCATCTTTGACTTTTCTTGACTTTTAAGTCGTCTTTGACTTTTTCTTGACTTTTAAAAGTCGTCATTGACTTTTCTTGACTTTTAAGTCGTCATAAACTTTTCTTGACTTTTAAGTCATTTTGACTTTTCTCGACTTTTAAGTCGACTTTGACTTTCGTTGACTTTTCCCGACTCGCCTCATAAGTTTGAAGACCGAAATTTTATTTAAAAAAATAATATTTTTGATTTATTTTTATTTAGATTTATTAAGATTTATCATAATTTAATATAATTATTTTGAATTTATTCGGAATTTAAAGAATAACTTTTACGGTTTTAACCGAACGTCATTTAACTATTCCCGACTCATCGTAAATCCCGTAACAAATTCAGAACTCGACTTTGGCATGAGTCACACGCGCGTGTCATCGTTTTCCACTCACCATAAGATATTTTAATTGTTTTGAATAAACTAATAATAATATCTAGATATTTATTAACTTTATCGATCAGTTAACGAAAATTACGCAAATCGAGCAAAAACAGACCCGACAAGCTCAACATCACACGGCACTCCTTGCTCTCTTGGACCTTGATATTTTCATTATTTTTCATTACAATATCATAATATCTTGATATTTGGTGTAATTAACTTTATCGTTAATTATATTTAATCGATTACCGTAAAACAATTATTAAACGCGAGTCAATTACGTAACAACAATTTCAAAACCCGACATCCTTATTTGCCTATAATTACACGGCTCACCCAACACTCTTTACTCACCAACAACTTTTCATTTTACAACAAATCAAATTAAGATCAAAACATCACTTTCTTTGATCGTTCTTCGTGTTCTTCGTCGTTCATCATTTGTTCTTCATCGTTCTTGAGCAAAACCTTCATAAAATCTTCGTTTCTTAATTAAATCTATCCTAATTTATATTTCTAGACTCTCCTCTTCGCTCCTCATCTTCACGTACGGTTATATTTCAATTCCGTCAAGATCATTTTCAACACTTTAATTATGGAAATTCATATTTTTAGTTCTAATACTGTTTTCTTGTTATTTCTTATAGGGGAAGATTTTAAGACGAGTGTTGAGATCGTATATTTTGGGTGAAGATTAGTAGAGGGGTTTTCTTATTATATACTCTTTTATTTTGGTGCTAAGTGTTTGCTAGCTAAGGTAACAATTCGATTACTCGACGAATAATGTCACATAGCTTTAGTTTTTGTTCATGTTATGGTTATTTATGATTTTAGTTAGTAACATAGCCTTTAGTTTTGTTTCTTTTGATTTTGGTTCATCTTTGTTTTTGGTTCATGTTTTTATGATTTGTGGATTTTTAGTAGTAATATGATAAGGAGTGGTTTCTATCATGTTGTATGAATTTTGATGATTTTCCATAAGTTATGATTTTTATGTTGTGTGGAAATTTTAATATGTTTAGGGTTCTTGATGAATTTTGATGATTTTTATTAAGTTATGATTTTTATGTTGTCTAGGAAATTTTTAATATGTTTAGTATTCTTGATGAATTTTGATGATTATTCATAATAATGATTTTTGTATGATGATGGTTAGATTGGTTGTTAAAATAGTTGTTTGATGATTAAGAACATGTTGGAATTTATTGGGTGTTGTTGGGGTGGAAACCGTGGAGAGGGGCTGGCCAAACCGGACCAAACCAGACCGGTCCAGGCCGGTTCAGACCCGGTCTGGGTTGGTCCATGGTGGGTCCGGGTTTTGGTCTTTGGGTTGTGTCGATGTTTGATTGTTTGGTTGTTGTTTTGACGGGTTTTAATTATGTTAAAGCATGCGGGAAATATAAGGAAACGGTTTTAGTAAAGTTGTAAAAATAAGCCAAAACAGCCCAAAAATCAGCCGTGGGCCATCCAGGCCCATGTGTGGTCTCGGCCCAAAATCAGCCCGTGGGTCCCACCACTTTGGGACTTGTGACGGTTTTTGAATTATCGTCATTTTATCGCGTTTTGTAATAATTAGCAAGCGAGAAATATTAATAAGTAAATATTTAATTAAAAAGGTTTTTCATTAAATTATTATTTCTCACATGTTAGAAATTATAAGACGAGATCGTAGTTTCATTTAATATCCTTTTAGTCAAACGGGTTTTGGTATGATAGAATAATTCACATGTTAGAAGTCTTAATAAAATAACATGAAATGAATATGTTGATTTTATGTCTACGTGGAAAAGACTCTGTTTCTAGCCGGTTTGACCAAACGGGTTTGGTCAAACTAAGATCTAGTCAGCCCCGTTTTGACTGATGACCCGTCGCGGGACTCGGGTCGGGGATTTGTCTTCAAGTAAGATGTATTTAATTATGAATGAATTAGCCTTAGTAGATATGAGGCGATATGATATTTGAATATGATTTATATGCAATTAGTCACATGATAGGAAGTTTTTCCCGTGACTGTTTGATTATATGATATATGTTGTGTTGACTAAGTACCCATAAAGAATTATGAGTATATGGGCGTCTTGACGCATTCTAATTCTAAATGATTAGGCTTGGACATGACTATCGATAGTGCCCTATCTGTCTTTAATCTGAGTTATAGTTCATGGTTAATAGCTTTTGTGTCCCGGCTTGGTGGGTTTATATCCAAGTCGGGGCATGGCATCCTAAGAGTTCCGCTTTGGGAAGGGAGCCATCTTAAGTACTAGCCATCTCTGCTTAGGGGGTCGCCTAGTAGAGTTTCTCATAGACGGTTATGTCATGGGACGGGGAATGGAATAGCTGTTGTCGCTAGGTCTGATCAGTCTAGGACTAGGATGTTTTCCTACCTTGTGGTATAGCCTCGAGTTACAGAATTCGTCTATTGACTGTCCTGAGAACTTATGCCTGTTTGTAGAAGTATTTGTCTTTCATGTATGTATGATTCTATGAGTTTTAGAAGGTGAGATGCAAGCCGGCTAAGATTGATAGAGTTTGGATTCCCGATTGTTAACTGATTCACATGATTACGTGTTGATTAGGGTTTGAGTGTATCACGGCCATGTTTCTGAGAGGAACCTCTGAGCTAGCATACCAGCTTCCCTACCTTGAGTTATAGTTTATTATCGGTCTGACATGATAGCTGTCACATGCTAGGTTATTTGTTAGTTATCTGTTTCTATATACATTGCTTTCATGTTTTCATGTTTCATTAAACTCGACATTTCGTGGCTGGGAGAACTCGGAGTTACTCCCCACTGACTGTGGCTTCCGTGTTTATATTTAATGCGGTCGAACAGGTGGTGATGCATACTTTGGGTACATTGACGAGCTAGCGAGCGAAGTATTTACCTTGGACCTATCTTCGGTTCTTAGATTGTATATTATTATACACTCTTTTATTTCCGTATTTATACGGGAGATATGTCTCCCGTCCTGTATAATTTTTATGTATAATATTATTTTCCGTTTTGTAATGAACCTTGTTATTTCAGACACCTTCATTATGTATTTAAATTATTTTTTTTCTTTCCGCAAATTTGAGGGTGTCACAAGCAGCGATAATACGAATAATAGTCGATCGATTTACTAACTAATTAAACTACGTCGGAGCGACCAAGGAAGATCAGAGGCAGAAACTAGCCCAAAACAAGCGCAATAAGAGTTGTGTGCTCTGGAAGAGGCGCAACATTATGTGCGTCTATTCCTGAGATGAGTTATGGCTGTGAAGCCAGAATCGCAACCAGTTAGTATTCGTTTGTGATTTACGGTTAATGATCTACTAGTCGAATTGAAGTGATTTAAGTCATATTAATTCCTCTAATTATATCAAAGACTAATCTAGAGATTAAATATAGACGGATCTAGCCTCTAAAGACAAAATTTGATAAATGACAAAAACCCACTAATATTGAAATTATTATGGATTTAAGTCAAGAACTAAACTAAATAAAATTTAATACGAAAACTAATAGAAATAATGAAAGACTAAACAAAAGCTTTGGAAATGATTTTGACATAAATCAGACATAAATCTTACATTAGATAATATAAAATTCAATAAAAAAGGATTAAATACCCTCAGACTTACATGTTGACGAAGCGAGATATGAACGAAAGTTATTGATTTAGCGACAACTGGAAAAGAATGTAAACAAAGTGCCCTCGTAAGAGCAACGATCGATTAAATTAAGTTGATTAAAAATGATTATTGTTGAGTTGGTCAAATTGGTAGGTCAATGCAATAACTTGACAGGTACCCATAAAGATCTGAGCTAACGTGGTCGATTGATCAAGCACATAGTTGTCAAAATGTTTAGAGCACGGTCCAGAATGCAAAGAGAGAGAAAGATGGGGCGGAACACTCGCGTGCCTTGAAAGTATGCACGAAGCTCTTCTTATATAAGGAGAAATCCGAAGAGTTTTGGAATAACTCAAACACGGATATAAACCTAGAATATATTCCGGAAATAGGAAAACAGAGTTGGGGAAGAGGCGCAGCAGGCACTGCGACCCTTGGAAGAGGCGCAACTCCTACTGCGTCATTTCTCTAGCAATTTCTTAGTTTGAAAGAAAGATTTTCGCTTTTCTTTATGGGAATTGCGGTAGATTTCGAATTCTTTTTTAAATAAAATATGAATATATTTTTCCGAGTAAGGATAAGTTTTAAAACACTAAAATATACGGAATATTCTCGAGCGTTCATGCACGATTTTAAAAGACGGTTTATATAAAATGAAGCGGTATTTGACACGGACTCCAAAATGACTATAATGAGTGTCAAAACAACCGTATTGGTGCGTTGATGACGACTAAGAGGTAGACACAACTGTTTGAGCTATCACTTGATGATTAACTTACGAATTGTCACAAATCGTTCCGCATACCAAACATGCGGCCCAATTATCTATGGGTGGTTGGCGGAAGGTGTAGATTTGAGGTCCCTACAGAGCCCCCACTTTAAATGATGCTTGGACAAGGCAAAAGTCAAAGCATACCCATCAGATCAATCGTAGATTACTACCTGACGACTATGGCGACACGAGGCGGTTCAAGGGGTTTGAACCAAGGACCTGTCGTCGGGAACATTTGAAAGTCTTTCGACTGTCGGGGAGGGTCCTTTAAAGTCCATTAGACTACGAACGAAAGCTCGACAGCCATAAGAAGGAGTCATACCCGAGCATCTTCATACTTGGACTTGAGGTTGCGTCATGAGGCTCGTATGCCGTCTAGAAGGCATACTTACTAAGGCTCGTCAGCCGCGGGGGATAAGATGCGTAATGAGACTCGCCAGCCGCTGGATAAGGTGCATAATGAGGATTGAAACTTGATATATGAAAGATTCTGTCAGGATTGAATCGTTCTGAGAATCTTCTCGGTTGTGGCGAACAACAATCTTGAGGATAAAAAATGGCCTTACTGATTTTATCTCCGGAAAAATGGGTGCCTGCTGAGATGATCTGACGGTTCTAAAGCCTGCCGGGGCACGGGTCTTGAAAAAGAACCAAAGTATGAAAAATAAAAGTCGGAGAAGAGGCGCATGAGACTTGGGCCCACAAGTAACGAACTTGTAACCAACTTTTGATGTTAGGTGAAATATTGCTGGGGAAAGGGCGCAACAAGAGCTGCGACCTTTGGAAGAGGCGCAACTAATGTTGCGTTCCTTCCCGAGCATCTCCCTGTCTCTGCAGGACGCTTTTTTGAGGTAAAATCGCTATTATAGCGAAATGCTGTCGAATTTTCGACTCAAACCCAAACTTTTGAATATAGACTTGGGTTGATCCTTATCATACATGTGTAGTCGGGTTTTCTAAAGAACGGTCAAAGATGACCAGAAAGCTTCTTGAAAATGAATTGAAACGCTTTTTAAAATGTGCTTGCCATTGTTTGAAACCGCTGAGGATTTGCTTGAACTGTTTGACACATTTGAAATGTGTAGGTGACATTCCTTCTATGTCAGGGAGAGGTCCCATAGACATAGATCTTGAGCCTTCTTCTACCAGTGTGGGTGAAGATATATCAGTCGAGGTGGCGCAAGAGGCCGGGAAGGCTGAGGACGAGGTTCTGAGGAGGATTACCACGGGTCAAGGGGGACATCATCTTGCCGGTGCACCTGAGTAGGCTGAGAGATGGGATGGTAGACATCTCATTTTTGAAGCGGAGATCCACTTGTCTTAGAGGAAGACACGGAGTACGGTAAGCCTTTATGTTTTCTTTGTCATTTTCCGTATCCAATGCCACTTCTTTTGAAATATGAAATGCTAGTTGACTTTATTGATTCAATTTGTATGAGGCTGGGAACATGAGGTCTTTTTCTGGCTAGACTATCATGATGGAGGCCTACAAGAAGCTGACCGAGGATGAGAAGACTCTCATTGGGGGAGGAGCCTTTGGAGAGCTGGTTCGAGCCTGGAGGTCGATCAGGGCGATGAAGATTCAGGCTAACCTTTGCCTGATTCGAGCCTTCTTGGATCATTACTGGGATACAAGTTTGACCTTCCATATGCCTTTTGGGGAGGTCAGAGTCACCTTGGAAAATAACGACATGATTTCTGGTTTGCCGTATGAAGAGGAGAGTTTGGAGTGGTCGTCGGTGACCATGAGGGTCGACTCGGTGGAAGCGAGACAACTGATAGGTTGGAACCTGCCAGTAGGGGCGGCTGCTGTACCTGGGTTGGTGCGGAGCTCTTATGTTAGAGACTACTTTGCTGGTAGGACTTTGTCGAGAGTGAGGACAAGTGGAGAGATGATGGCTCGTCCTTGTACAGCTGAGCAGAAGGCTCGGCTTTGGTTGTGGTGGTTCTTGTCTTCGATTTACTTCCGAGACAAGGGGGAGAGGCTATCAACGAAGTTTCTTCCTTGCCTTTCTGTTTTGGGTAGCCTAGGTCGTTGGGACTGGGTTACTACTTGTTTTGCGGTCCTCGCTCATTACATGAGGGCCATGGTCAGACCAAAGCTGATAGAGAAGGGGACTTCTTCTGCTACAGTCGGTCCTGGACTCTTACTAGAAGTATGAAATTTCCCTTGAAACCTTATTGAAAGATTAATAACCTTGTTTATATTGAAAGATCAATATTTAATGTTGATACTGTTATTACCCTTTTTTGCAGGCATGGGTCTACTCTTATTTTCCGGGCTTCGCGCCCAAGAGAACGGAGCCTGAGCCAAAGGCGTACCCAGTTGTGAGGGACTGGGTAGGGTGACGTAAGAAGAGCCAGCGTTCTTCTTATGATTTCTGTAAGAGGGGAGTGAATGCTCTGCAGCTGGCGCACGTAAGTACCTCCGACTGTTTTCTGTCTTTTATTTTGGAGGAAGATTACAAGGAATGATCCTTCATCTTATCATCGTCTGGAACTGGATTATAAGAATGACCCCTTTCTTTCTTTGTCTTAGTGGGTTCCGAGTCCTTGGGTTGACTACCCGAACGCACCAGCTTTCGTAGTTGAGGTCTTACGTCCTAGGAGATCGAGTCGGTTGCTGCTGAGGACACCCATGGGACCCGTGTGGAACTTGGGCGAGCGTTTGACTCGGCACTGCTCTCGTGCAGCTTTCACGGTTCCCAACGATCCTCTAGGGTCGATGTTTATGGAGCCTTCTGATGTTGAGATCCAAGCTGACCTAGATGGTGCTAGTGGGGACGCCATTCTCATTCCTGACGAGGATTAACCAGGGTTTGTTCGTCGGAGATTGGCGTACTGGCCGATCGTGGTAAGCATTGCTTGCATCTTGTTATATTTGAACTTCGACAAATGATAAATTACTTGTTGATGAACCATTTGATCTTCGCAGGAGATCGAGGTGGTGGGCGTCGAGCCCCCAGCTTACCCCAAGGTGCTTGAGTATACGGATGCGACTGGTTCCACGACGATTTTAGAGCTTTGTGAGTTTAGCGCAGCGGTGACTGATGCTGGCTTGGAGAAGTGGGAGCACCCCGTGAGGAGGGTGAGATTCCAATCCATGACCATCTTTTATTGCCTAGGTATGCATTTGTTTTAACCTTTGATTTGTATTTGAATGTAGTTGGCCCCGTTTCGCCACGTCGCGCTATGGAGGGTGGCCAACCGGTTGCGGGCTACAACCGTTGAGGCACTCGCAGGTGGCCAGAACCGACAGGTAGCTCGTTTGTTGAGGATGAGGTATCTATTTTGAAGAGAGCCTCAGAGCGTGAGCTAGCGGAGACTCGGGAGGAGATAGCTCGTTTGTTGAGGGAACTGGAGGCCCGACATACCGAGATAGCGGCCCTTGAGATTCTAGCTGGGCTCACCGGCATTGATGATTAGCTGTCTTTGTTTTGTTTGTAGACTTTGGATATTTTGAACTTCGTTTTGTATTTGTACATTTGGATTTGTAATTCGGGCGAGAACCCCCAGTCTTGGATTTGGTTTTAGGGCGAGAGCCCCCAGTCTTACGTATATTCCCTTTTTTGGCTGTGTTACGACGGCTTGAGTGCCTTTGTTGGAAGATATTTTCTGCAGGTTAGTTTAAGGACATGTTTGGTAGCTGATGGTTTCTGCCGTTATGCCGCCGGAATAGAACTCACATAAAATGCAGGTAGCAAGTAATCTACTCAAACATTTTACATGTGGCATATTGGTAGCCTAAACTAGCGCGAAATGTAAAAAATATGACCGAAAATGGGCAGGGTTACCCCTTAAAAAAAGAAAAGAAAAGAAATATATAAGTTTAGAAAGGATGGAAATAAAATGATTTTCCTAAATAAGAAAATAAAAAATGAATGAGTGTGGATGCGTGGCTGGCGAAAATGTCGATTATCGTCTAGAAAAACGAACTCGGCTAGGATTAGGAAATCCAAAACCTTTGTAACTCGCCATATTTTTCGAACCCACATCCTATACGAATAGGAAATCATAGACGAACACGACTAAAATTAGGAAAAGACGAATAGTATATATAACGAGCTGGATTTGAAGATTTTATTCATACAATTCTTCCAACAATCCGTCTCTCATATAAAAACATTCTCCAATCCCAATAGAAAAAAGTTGCAACATAATGGATGCCTTTGAAAACCGTCTCAAAGAATGGGCAAATGAGTTCACCCATGTTGAGAAACATGATATGGGTGCCTACAAGCTAGAAATGATCTTGAGCTTGAAATTAGTGAAAGTAGTAAGGCTCTTCCTAGATGCTTGTCTTGAGTACTAGGATCCTAATTTGCATGTATTTGCCTTTCCTAGAGGCGATATTTGTCCTTTCCCAGAAGAAATAGCTGCCATTGGGGGGTGGGACCAGGATATACTCCAGTTACACCCCTTAACTCCGAAGGGTATAAGAACAAATTTAGGGACCTCCTTGGATTGACCAAAGCTGAGGTAGACCGTCTTGTAACCTCAAAGGGTGTCCGCATGCATGATTTTCTGAATCGATTCATAAATAGGGATGACCCTTCTTTATCCTATGTTGCGAGGCGCAGGGCCTTCGGGTTTGGCCTTTTGCATAGTTACATGTTCCAAGGACACATTGACAAGGAGATGAGTGGAGACCCTCTTTTTTTGAGCTTGGTGGAGCAAATGGGGCTGCACAAGAGCCCAACTTGCCTTTGTCTAGGAGATATCATTCTCGGCCTTGATAGCGAGCTTCCATATCTGGAGAGTCATGTCATTCTGCAAGTAAGAACTCTTTTTCTTTTTTGTTTTTTTTTATCTTTATCTTTATCTTTTTTTTTTCTTTGTCTTTTTTTTTGACATTATTCTTGCTTGATTGCTCCAGATATGGTTGATGGAGCGCATGCGATTGATTGAGCCCCCAGTTGATGTGCGCGGGTATCGTGCTCGATCCATTACCATGAGGACTAGGCTCAATATGGTAGACTTCTCCAGAATTCCCAACTACTGGGAAAATAAGCTGAAAGGTGTAGGTGACCCTTTGATCCAATAGATTGTGCATGGTGGCACCTTAGGACGGTGACTGGGGTATCGTTGTTGGATCTGACTCGGTCACTTCGCGTTCCTGGCTTAGAATTCATGGTATGTATCTTTCCGGGAAGACTGGTGAGGCAAGTGGGTCTTAGGCAGAGGATCCCGCAACTTGATACTGTTCCCCAGACTGCCTTGGCTGATACCGCAGAGTCTTGTAGGGAGTGGGCCACGAGATGGGTACAAAGGAATATGTCGTTCATACCCGTTCATGTTTGCTCCCTATGGGTCCCGACTCATATCTGCGATGGAGGAAAGCTAGTAATCCTGAAGAGTGCAAGAAGCTAAGAAAGCGCAAGCGTGTGGATTGCAAGATTTATGAATCTAGTAAGGAGAGGTCGAATTACTTGACTGAAGGCGAAGAGGAAGCCGGATTCCTAGTCATGCATCCTGCGAAGTGGTCGAGAAGAAATCTTGCTACAAGGGTACTAATTGATAGACATGGGAAAGCAAGACCTCGAGAAAGACCGTTGATAATTAGGTCTGAGGTAACGCAGGAGTGTCCCCTTCGCGTTTGAGACAAGAAGGATTACAGAGGCAAAGGCAAGATGAAAGAGTAGCCTTAGTTAGTTTTTATTAAGTAGTATTATTATTATTTTTCAGTTGTAATAAAAGATGGTGGGATTTTTAGAATCCTAGCCTTAGTTTTTTATTCCAACATTTTTTTATATAAGAAATATTATTATTATTTTTGGATAATGAATAAAGATTCGAGTTAGTTAAGAAACTAATGAATTTTTTTTTCTTTATTGTTCTTGTCGAATTTAACTGCAAATGCAAATGTCCTTCTATTCACATTTTAAAATAATAGCGGGGTTGAATCCTGTGAAGGATTGCCTACGTATTCATTAGAAAAAAAAATCAAACCATGCGCGTAGTTCGAGAAAATGCAAAAGAATAATTGTTCGAAGCAAGAACTTGTAATGAACTTAGAAAAAAGGCGGCATACGCCTTGCTTACTCTTAAAAGAAGTACAATTCGATTTATTTGATGACATGAGGATTATCCAAAAGTCACAATGCAAGAGCATGGCAACATTAAGTTCAACTAGCTTGGGGCCAGTTTTATTCCGTGTCGCTTTAACGACACGTGGGGTTACACGACGTGCGCTTCCTAGTGCATGCTAAGGGTAGTATCGTTTCAACTGGTCTAGGTTGGTAGGGTTAGCAAATTCATTCCCGTCTACGTCTGTGATTTTAACTGCACCCCTTGAGAATATGGATTTGATTAAGAAAGGTTCAGCCCAATTAGGTTTGAACTTTCCTCGTGGACCGACAGGTAATAGAGCTCAGACTGACTTGAGCACTAAATCCCCTTCTTTGATGTTTCTGGGCTTAACTCATTTGTTGAATGCTCGTTTGATACGTGCTTGGTATGTCTGTACATTTTGTAATGCACGCAGTTTACGTTCGTCCAAGAGGACGAGTTCATCATATCTATCCCTCTTCCAATCAGCTTATGGGATCTGACTTTCTAAGAGAATACGCAGATATGAGATTTCTAGCTCTACTGGTTGTACAACTTCCATTCCATAGGTTAAATAGAAAGGAGTGGCCTCAGTGGGTGTCCTAATTAAAGTGGGATAGCCCCATAACGCGAAGGGTATCTTGCTTGGCCAATCACGGTAATTGTCGATCATTTTCTTAAGGATTGTGACGACATTCTTGTTAGCTACCTCCACCGCGCCATTAGTTTGAGGTCGATAAGGCGAGGAATGATGATGCGTGATATTGTATTTGGCTAGCAACTGCTAAGTCTCTACTTGGAAGTGCAATCCATTGTCACTGAAGATTACATGTGGACAACCATATCGACAGATGATATTGGTTTGTATGAACTTTGCCACATTTTTAGCAGTAACACTAGTGTAGGATGTTGCTTTAACCCACTTGGTGAAATAGTCGATAGCTACCAAAATGAAACAGTGACCTCCTGTTCCAACTAGGGTGATCTTTCCGATGATGTCGATTCCCCAAGCAGAAAATGGCCAAGGAGAGGTCATGGTGTAAAGCAATGAGGGAGGACACATGCTGAATATTCCCGAAGATTTGACAATTGTGGCAGTGTCTGACGTATTTAATACAATCCAACTCCATAGTTTTCCACTAATATCTTAGACCTGTGATTTTCTTTTCCATCATGGGCCCGCTCATGTAAGGACTGCATTCTCCGTCATGTACTTCTTCCATTACTTTTCGTGCCTGTGAACGATCAAGGCAACGCAAGGCGACACCAAGAGATGTTCTTCTGTACAATTCTCCTTGCATGAGGAGGTATTGAGAGGGTAGTAAGCGTATGGCGCGTTGTCCCCTCTTATCTATCTCTGGTGGATATATACCGTTGAGTTTGAAGTTCAGAATGGCCTGGAACCAGGGTTCCTCTGGATTCTCTTCTTCATTTGTAATTTGGCACAAATAGGCCGGTTCTGACCGTCGTACGATTTATAGAGGCATGTTGATCATGTTATCTGGCATGTTAATCAAGGCTGCAAGTTTCGCAAGAGCGTCTGCAAATTGATTCTCTTCGCGAGGTAGATTTAGATAGGTAACTTGATCAAAGAACTGGGCAACTTGATCTATTCTGGCCTGATAGGTGGCTAGACTTTCACTTCGAATTTTCCATGATCCCGTGACCTGGTTAATTTTCAAGGAGGAGTCTCCATGAACTCGAACATTCATAATGCCTAGACTAACTACCGATTGTAAACCAATGAGGCAAGCTTCGTATTATGCTGCGTTATTTGTCACCTCGAAGTCAAGTTTGACATATAGTGGTGTATTCTCACCTTCAGGAGAAATGAGCAACACTTCTACTCTGAACCCTCTTAAATTCGATGCACCATCAAAGTAAAGGTCCCAGTAGTCTATACCGTTTTGTAATATATTCTCGTCTGGAAATGACTACAAATCTATTGTTTGGGTGTCGTTGAAAGGATGATCTGCGAAAAACTCAGCAACGACACGTCCTTTTATGACTTTTAGTGGTACATATTTCAGTGGTACATACTTGATCAAAGAATTAGGTGACCTGATATATCATAGCCTGATAGGGTTCTTGACTTTCACTTTGAATTTTCCATGATCCTGTAACATTGTTAATGATCAAAGAGGAGTCTCCATGAACTCGAAGATTCTTAATGCCAAAAGTGACTACTGCATGTAGGCCAATGAGGCAAGCTTCATATTCTACTGCGTTATTTGTCACCTCGAAGTCGAGTTTGACAGATTGTAACAACCCGAAAAGTACCCTATTTTTCTAGTGAGAATATTTTACGAATACTTTTCAGCCTGTTTAAGTTTTAAAGTGGAATTTATTGTTTCCAGTTGAATTTTGAAATTTCCGAGTTCGTATTTGGAATTTTTGAGAGATTCCATGAGAATCCCGTTTTTAAGTCAACTTTGACTTTCGTTGACTTTTTCCGACTCGCCTTGTAATTTTGAAGACCGAAATTTTATTTAAAAAAAATAATATTTTTAATTTATTTTATTATGATTTAT
>JAIUZE010002252.1:0-23201 GCA_022085475.1 Heliosperma pusillum | reverse complement strand
ACATACCAAAAAAACCGTCACAAAACCTGAGAATAGGGAATTATATAAACTTAACTATGATAAAAATGAATCAATACATGATACATAAGCATTAGAACAAGTTTATGAAGCATAATGAATAAAAACATAGATCACCTCTCCAAAACAATGTTGTTTGGAAACCAACGAAAACAAGGGTCCACTTCAAACGGTCATAACTAGAGGTCTATATATGGGAATGCAGAAATTCCAAGTCGAGGTGATAGCTTAACCTCTTTACGGTTCCAACGAGATGTCACACGCCCAAAACAAGCAAGTAAGGAAGGAGATATGATCATATTACGAAAAGGGGTCAGTGCAGGAAATATTCTGTTGGCAGCGGGTGACGCGGCCTGCGTCCTACGACGCAGCCTGCGTCCTATTCGGACAGGTAAGAGTCACACAAGTCACCACAATTTCACTAAGGCATAATACAAGTATCATCTATCCTCACAATTCATCAATTCTCATATCAATTATCAACTAACAACAACCATCATCAACAACACCATTCCTAAGATTACTAATCATATTCTAAATACGATTTCTAACATGGAAAACACATTAAAACACGTAAATGATATCGCCTAACCCTTCACCGTTACCTTTAGCGTCTTTAAACGGTTTTTTATAAACCTTCCTAGTCTCCACCTACATACAATTACATAATAAAAAGAGAATATCATTCACCTTGAGAAAGACGGATAATTTAAAAAGCGGATAGGGAAAGACGGTAATTTTATACCAATACGGATAGAGGAAGCAAGAGGGAAGGATAGGACGACCTTACGCGACGAATTGAGCAAGAAAGAAACGAAGGAAACTTGACGAATTAATGTTGGATGAAAATGGAGCAAGGGAGGGTTTTGGGTTCTAGAGAAGCAGAAGAGAGAGAATTTGAGTTGTGGGAAATGACATCGGTTTAGGGTGAGGCGGGAGAGTATATGTCGGGTGAAGTCGAAACGTCAACGAAAGTCCAAAGGCGGTCTCAAAAGTCAAGGAAAATTCAAAAAGAGACTTAAATTCAAGAAAAGTCAAAGACGACTTAAAAATTCAAGAAAAGTCAAAAGACGACTTAAACTTCACGGAAAGTCACAGACGACTCACAAGTCAGAAAAGTCAAACTCGACTCAAAAGTCAAGAAAAAGTCAAACCGACTCAAAAGTCAAGAAAAAGCAACTGCCTTAAGACGGGGATTTTCATGGAATCTCACAGAAATTCCAAATACGAACTCGGAAATTCTAAATTCGACTCGGAACATAAAATTATAAATTAAAACTTAAATTTGCTGAAAAGATTTCGTAAAATATTTCTACTAGAAAAATATGGTACATTTCCGGGTGTTACAGTCCCATTCATTAGTAGTTATCAAATGAATTGGGCATAAAGACCAAGAAAGTGTGAAAGAAAGCATTTAAATAATAATATTGGACCACAAATCTCGTACTTGCACATGAGCACTTGCAATGTAAACTTTACTATATATAGAAATTAGAACTATTGACTGATACACCTATAAATGGAAAATAATAACTATTCACTGGGACAAAGGGAATAAATCAGTTTTTGAAGAAGACACTTTCACAATATATTAGATTTCTCAATTATATAAATAACTAAATTATTTAAATTGATATGCTATGTTTAAAAATGTAATACGGTCTTTTAAAATATTTTTAGAAGTTATAAAGTTTTAAATAAATTTAAGTAAACAAATTAAGAGAAATTAACGATTTTGATAAACAAAATAATTATTCACATAATTTGTTTTGTGTGCGTTAAAATAATTTCTTATCAAATTGATAGAATATTATAGATTTGCCATGAACTACTCGAACTTCCTCTTGAAAAAAAATTCATTTTTGTTGATTTCTTCTATAACTATCAAGTGTGACAAATAATTCTTGAACGGTGTTTCAATTACATCAGTAGGTATCAATATATGAGGAGTCTGGATTGCAAATATTTCAATTTTTTATTGATATTTTTGAATGATTAATAGTCAAAAGGGATGAAGGACCTTGATTTTGAGCCAAGACAACTCTCTCGACTACCCGTATAATGCATATCTTATTCTTCCGGATTAACGAAATATTTTAGAAGATCCGATTTCAATCTACAAAAAATATAGTAGTAGAAATTTCAACAACAAAAAACATCATCACAGTAACTAATACTTCCTCCATTCAACTCTACCCTACCAAATTTTTTTTTTCACATTTGCCGAGACGAGTTTTGCACGGTAAATATCGTTAGCTACGTGTTTGCAAAAATTATAAAAGTTAGATATTAATAATGTACTCGTAAAGACGAATCAAACAAGATCACACATGAATATATTTTTTACTTATATATTGAGAGAAAATTACAATTATATGATCGCTTGTGAATAGTGTACAAAAAAGAAAGCGGTAAAGTGGACTTGAATGGAGGAAGTATACAACAACTAAGCCACATTCACAACAACAGAATATCCTTTAACCGCAAAACCAACATTTACATCAGAAAAACCAAAAATCGCATAAGTTGAAAATAAATTTGCTTTCAAAGTGAGTAACAAAACTACAAAATAATTCCCCTCAGAGAAGAGGAAAATTAGAAAACAAGAAATTTCAGTCTTCAGATTTATAGAAAGATAAAGTCTTTATTACCCTGTTTTATGTTTTCAACATGCGGAGCTTGTTATGAAGCAACTGCCTCTTTTCTCGGAACCTTTGGTTGTACTTTTTCCACCTCCTGCTCCTCCTTTTCTTTTCTCTTACACATTTCTCTCTCTCGGTCTTTTAACTTTTCCTGATTTTTTTTAGCATTTGCAACAACAGAAAAGATCATTACAGTAACTAATATACAGCAACCAAGCCACATTTACAACAGAACACCATTTAACTGCTGAAAACCAACATTTACATTAGAAAAAAATAGAAATCGAACAATTTGAAAATAAAGTTGCTTTCAAAGTGAGTAACAAAACTACAAAATGGTTCCCCTCACAGAAGAGGGAAAACTAGAGACAAGAATTTTCGGCCTTCAAATTTCTAGAAAGAAAAAATTTGGATAACCCGAGGAGCTTTTATTTTTTCAACATGCCGACTTGATATGAAGCAACCACCTCCTTTTTCGGAACCTTTGATTGTACTCTTTTCACCTCCTGCTCCTCTCTTTCTTTTCTCTTGAGCATTTCTTTCTCGCGCTCTTTTAACTTTTCCTGCAATTTTTTTTTTTGCATTTTTACACCAATGTAAGCAACTCTGTAGCACTAGGGAGATAAATTTGTGATGACGCTCTAAAGTCATATTGCAAAAGACAAAAAGTTCCGAATGGGGCTATCAGCTTATAGCCACCCTCAGTTATCAAGTCGGTGCTACGTTAGTTAGAGTAATTTAGGACTACAATCACATCAACTGCCCACTATTTAAAAATTAAGAAACATGACCAGTTTAGCGAGTCATTTTAGGATATCCCATCAAACTTCAAATCCAACAAATAGTGAATCTTTAACTCCATTGAATGCAGAGTTGTTCCATACAATATTGCCAAATTTTGTTTTTGTTGCCTACTAACAATACTAATTTGTGAATTATTGTGGTTAATGAAGACTCGATTTGTGGTTCGATCACTTGCAAGTTTAGCTATTTAAAATGTATTTTTTAAGAACTATGCCACAATTAAATGGGGAGAACGTTGATGGAAGTGAGTACATCACTTTTGAGAGAGATATTTGGAAAACGAATGTAAATAACTTTCTTTAGTGCAAAATCTGTGATGATAGATGTGGGCTCAGCTTGAGCATTTTCATTAGCAACCTTACTTAGTGAAAGCAACCCTCAACATGAATATATATTTGCTTAACTCCTCATGATAATTGTTGCATGTCCTCTCCAGTTTACAACTGAAAAATACTCAATCCATAGCCTCATCCCCAGCCCCAGGCCACAAATGAAAATATTATACATTCTCTGTCCAAAATGTTCTTACACTCCATCACATTTTCAAAAGATGTTACTTGGACAGGAGAATTAAGTG
Organism: Heliosperma pusillum; assembly: GCA_022085475.1. Classification (NCBI taxonomy): domain Eukaryota; kingdom Viridiplantae; phylum Streptophyta; class Magnoliopsida; order Caryophyllales; family Caryophyllaceae; genus Heliosperma; species Heliosperma pusillum. Next base: position 19,160 of record JAIUZE010002252.1, on the reverse strand, counting down.
CCAAAAACCAAAAAATTGAAAATTAAATGTAATCTTGAGCAAGGCATAATCAAAAGCTCTAGATCAATCAGTAAAATTAACAAGGTAGCTATCAAGCACATGTGAATAACAAACCCTGCAACAACATTATCCCAGGGCCTCAATGGCTCCCGCAAATTGCGGGGTAAGAGGGGGGAGGGGGGGGGGGGGGTCGGATGTACAGTCTTACCTTTGTTTAGCAACACAGAAAGACTATTTCAATCCTCCGTGGTATTTGGGGTTGATGATGGAGAGAAAAATTTGTTGTGGTAGAACATTTGGTGTACGTATTGACCTTTGAAAATCCAATTTCATGATCTTTTTCAAATTGTCACCCAGAGATGCTCCCGTGAAGAGGATGTTGAATAAGACATCAATTGATTTGTACAATATCACAATACTACGCAAACAAATTCGACACTAGACCAATACGGCTTACAACACTGAAACCAAAACCACTCCTGATAAACTATTGCGACTAATACCCTGATTTGATACCATGGGCCGACTGCAATGGGCATAGTAACCCCTTATAGTCAGGTAGTCGTCAATGTGTTTTAGTAGAGGATCACACTAAGCTGTGTACTAAAAAGAACAAAAAAAAGATGAATAAGCAAATAAATAAATGGTACCGCTCATTCGGAAACGCTCTTGCTCCTTACGCTCCAAGGCCTTAAAGCAAGGATTGTCTCCCCATGTCTTCTTAAATGTATGATAATCACTGTTGACGTCAATACCCTGAAAGATAAGAACGTTTGAAGTTTTAAGTAAGATCCCAGTACAATTTTCATGCTCGAACTCTGGAAGGTTTAAAGCTTAAATTAAGCATTTAAAATACATTTTAGTCAGAAAAAAAAAGGGGGACACGATTGAGTACATAAGGAACTGAGTGCACCTTCCTTTACATTTTTCACGCAGTATAGCATTTCACCCTTTTGCAACAACAAATTACAGCTGAGTAAACAAAACCAAGATTAGCTAATATAAAACTCTTTTGCTTCTTCTACCAACTGCTTGAAACCCTCCTCAACAGCTTTTTAAGCTGCTCACTTATCTTTACTTTCTTCTTCTTGTGTACAAACGTAGTGACTGAACAACAACTGACGTTGATCCAATGTGGATATTGCCTACAGATACAAAGCAAGTAAGATTCACCTCTAGGGTCATTTTGAAAATATAAAGGGAAAAAGCAGTCCTGGGCCATACAACCATGGACTCATGGAGTATGGAAGGGTCATGCACAAAAGTGCAGAATAATAATCTCACACCAAAACTTGTAAAAAACAGTCTGTCTAACTGTAAGCAATGGCCAAACATAGGATATTTTAAAATAATACAGTGAGGTTCTTTCTTAACTTTATTTAAAAAACACCCACCCACACCCAACGGTCAGCGAGGCTCTACCCACACCCTATGCAATTTCCACAAATTTCTTCTTCTAGTGCTTTTATCATTTTCTTATCTTGTCCTATAAACCCTTGTATTCCATTTTACATGTTAGCCCACTTCTATTATTGAACATTTTTTGGCAAAAATATAGTACATCTAGTGTCTATGAGTCGCACGCCTTCGCCGCGCACGCCTTCGCCTCATCCCTCGCACCTTGTCCCCGTGGACATTTATGCCTTACGTATACCTCGTGCCTTTTATAACTAAGGTGAGGCTTATAGTGTGTGTCACACCCCTACTTATCAAGGAGCCTTCGGCAAGATCTTCCCTAGTAAGTAAAGGTGCTACCATCTCGATTGCCCGAAGTAGTGAACATCATAAGACAATAAAGAACAAGTTTATTTAATTAATACTTTAGTCTTTAATGAAACACTATACAACATAAATAGATACAATCAATCCGACTCGTAAACTCTGGACTCAGCAGCATTAACGTGGTCAGCGACCCGCCGCGTCCCCGCTAATCCCGACTATAAAGCACATAACCTATAATCACTCTAGTCCCCATTCCCAAATGGATCATCACAGTTTCAACAGAAAAAGGGTCAGTACCGAATATACCGACCAATGTACAAGACAAGCAGACGGGAAACAGAAACCGGAGGGCTACCGCAGCGGTCACCTCAGTAGACTCATGTTACCATCCCTACTCTACACAAAACCCACCAATTGACCCTGGACCGCAGCCACAGACGTCGAAATTCAATCTCACCGCAGCGAGACAAACCCGGAACATTAATGTGCACATCCCCACGTAGTGGGATAACTACGGGGGCGAACTTAGGGTGTGATCCGTCTCCTAACGGAATCACCAACCAGTAATAATAGTAACCATCGTAACAACTCAACTCCAACCCCGAACTCCATAATCATCACTATTGTGACCATCATCAATAACCACAATCACAACATCACAATAACAATCTTATCACAATGATTAACAAACACAAATACTGAGTAGAAAAACCCTACCTTTTAGCGTTCCTGCACATAGCCACCATCCGAAGCGCGCGCACACACAGGTGCATGAATAATCACTTCTCCAAATTCCAATCTACAATCAATCAATACAATCCTATTACGACTATGGTCACTTGAGTCAAAGGTAACTGTGAGAAAGGTACTTACATGTTCAGACTAGATGTCTCTCTTAACAGGACGGTTACGCTTGCTGCTAGGCTCCCGTGGCGGCAGTCTCATTAGGTGGTTGGGGTTTGAGAATATGAGGGAAGATAGGTTTAGGTTTTAGAGAGAGAAGCGTAAGTTATGAAATAATCATTTAAGAAATAAATTCTGAATTATATTTATCGCGGTTAGATTTTCGTCACACTCGACCGACTAAGAGTGAACTCGGTCGAGTAGGCTGGACTTGGTCGAGTAGGCTTCACTCGGTCGAGTGACCTCCGCACTGGACGAAGTATAGGTTACTAGGTCGAGTATTCCCTACTAATGAGTACAGATTTCCCAAAATATCACCCTACACACAATCTCGTAAGGTCAAAGGTCCCTAAAATACCGGGTATAACAGGGTGGGACTTGGGAAAACAATGTCGTTTCAAAGCGTCCTTTGGATCATTAAGACCCATTAAGACCCATTTGGATCATAACATTAATTGTATCACTTCATGGAGCATCAAAGCAAACAAAAACACATACATCACAATTTCAGAATCTTTTTATGAAATAATCCTCAAAAGATAATAAAACTGTTGTTTTGGTTTTGATTTTAACTATTTGCCAAAATGTCGTCCAAGTAGGATCAGAGAAATGTTACCTAACAGAAAGAACGAACATGGCGTGTTTGCATCTAACCCGGTGATAGTCAAGTTTCACCCAAGTGGACCCTAAACTGACCCCTTTGGGGGTGGGGTAGGCTGGCCGGGCCGGGCCTATTGAAGGAAATGACGAATAGCCGACTCTGAACCGAACCTTTGGGGTAGGGCGGGCTTGACCCGTTTTTTTCTAAATGTTTTTAATTCATACTTACCCTCCTTTAACCTCATTGACTTTGTTATTTTTGGGTCAAGCTGGTCGGATTATCTCGAACGGGTCATTTTTAGGTCCATAATCCAGAGAGAGAAAAACGTTTTAGATTATTACCTATTATAAGTTCATTTTGATGATTTATTCTTTATTTTAATGTATTAATATTAAGTGTCATTTCATATAAGTTATTTCAACTAATTTTAGATCAATTAAGATTATGTTTTATCGAGTCATTTTCGAGTTTGGTGGTTTTGGATCGAGTCATTTTAAGTCGGTCAATTACAGTTCAACATAGCCCATGCCATGTTCGGGTCTATTCGGTTTTTGGGTCACATTTGGGCCACATTTTAATGATTATGTTAGAGTTGACCACTTGCATGGGCTAGGCTTTGCCAGACCTGATTATCGGGTCTACATTTTCCAGACATGGTTTAGCCGCCTCTCGACCCCGTAGACCTTTATATTGTCCGAGCTCGATCAAGGTCAAAGAAAATCGACCCGACTCGCCATTTGACCCTTGAACCGGACCAACCCGACCAATCTGCCCCACCCCCAACGGTCGATTAAGGGGCGAGTTCCACCGGTCAGACCTGAAATCTCGGGCCCGCAGCCACCTTTAGATTATGCACAAGTCTCTTAAAATTTCCCTTTCTTCGCCGAAAACTTGACTTTTTTTTTGCCGGAAACTCACTTAAGGCTGTGTTACAAAAAAACCTAGATTTAAAAGGGCTGAATTTCAAAGAAATAAAAAAAGGGAGTTTTTCATAAATTAACCAGTAGTTTCTCGCAATTGATCCATAATTGTATGATAAGCAAGTGTTACCCAGACACGCATGGGTGTCCAACAGATGTCGATGTGTCGCACATGAAATTTCTGAAGTTTTAGAGCACATGGACACGGTTAACGGTGTGTCTTGACCAACTTAATCCACACGACATTACACGTCAAACAATATTTCAATCTCTGCATTTTTTTTACAAAGAAAAATAAAATAAAAAAAACATAAAGTTTCCATAAAATTTAGGTTCAATTTTACATAACTATACAAAAAAACTACCTATTAACATTATCATTAGTTCCCAAATCGCCTTGTCAACAAATGCCAAGTAAGTTGTCAGTTTTTCATCTTTTGCTTCTTTAGCTGCTAATTTGGCTCATCCGTGTCAGTGTCAGTGTCGTGACTGCCCAAATACGTGTCACGTGTCGTGTTGACATGGTGGTCGTGTCAGACACGTGACACACCCCTAACCTGTCGTGTCTGAGTAATACCGGATTAGACCATGGAGACCAGATCCATTATGGATACGCCCTTACTTATTCGCGATTCGCTTTTATAGGATGTGAGTTATATGTATTTTCAGTAAGCAGCCGGATATAATTCGCTCTTAGCGATTCGTGATTCGTAAGGTGTCCGAGAAAATCCGGTTACCGTGGATTAGACTAGCTTAAGTAACTCCTATGCAGAGCCTTGGATCCTCACGACAGAAGATTTGAGATCTTGTACTGAACAAACCTTGTAGCGTCGATCTGATACGATCTTAGGCAGCTCTTTATCCCACTTTGAGAAAGGTGCCACTCCACGATCTTTTAGCATTTCCTAAGAAGTAGAACAAAGGAGAATGTCAAAAAGAAGCATAAATAATTATCCACTACTAAGTGAGCATAAAATTCCACCCATTGAGCTTCTACGTTGTAGGAGCATCGCAATAATGTTTCGTTTGATCTAGTAGTGCTTAACATCTAATTAAGTCTCTCTCAAAGAATAAAGAGTTTAGCGCTTAAACGTCCTTGAGTGAAATTAAGCAAAATACATTGTTACTTGATAGATTACCATAGGTCACTTAAAAGTTTTTGATTTCGTGCCAGGAGGTAACACTGGTCAGTTCTATACGCAAACTAAAATGTCTGGTGAGTCTTATACACCAAACCTAAATTGTCTACCGACCTACACGCAACCCATATGGTCTTGCGATCTTGCGAGTCATACACTCATACGCCACCAAAATAATCTAACAACTCCAATACACACTTATCTTGTCAACCTTGCGAAGGTGAACATGAAGCATTGATAATTATTTCTTTTTAATTATTGTAATTTACTAACTCATGAAAAGTTTGGAGACAATTGCATCATGGCCTCCAATAAAGCTAAGGGTAAGGGATATAAGATGATTTTGCTTTAGTTTGGAGAAATTTATCTCCCCTCCCAAATTTTATTATACATTAACAAAGGTTCTCCATGCATAACAATCACAACCTTCTTTCTCTACTCCTATTAACTAACCAAATATATTGACAAGCTTCAAGTATACTCGTCCACCGGGGAGTGACGAGGAGGACACCTCTATAAACTAAGAGAATAAGGAAACTAATGATTTTTTTTCATTAAACTAATAAGTTATAAATTAAATTTTTTAATCAAATTATAATATTTTCATTAATTAAATTATAAATTTTTTATTTAAATAAAATAAAAATGATAAACAAACTACAGATTGTTAAATCTATCATTAGTATTATTATTAGATAATAACTTCAAGCAAAGTCCATATATAACAGAACGGTTGCTTGTGACAAAAAAATCTCTAAAAAATTTAAAAACATTTAAATATTGAAATTATCAGCTTTGTGGTAAAGCAATATTTTCACTAAAATATACTACAATGTAGGATATTATTCAATTCTTTTGCTTAGTTTTCAGTTGCAAATTTATTTGTCTCAAACTAAAATACAGCCAAAAATGTAAATAAGTAATGAGGTGTAAATGACATCCCAAAAACGTAGAATGCATCATAACCTGTGTTTTTGTGTCGTAGTAGCGCTTTTTTCCATCATTTGTGGCCACCAATGCCCAATCAGTGTCAGGGACCTTCTCCCTACACCGTTTTTTTCTAATGAGTTGCATTTTTAAGACATTTTAAAAGAAAAATTCCAGACAAATAAGATTAATCACGTGTGCAATCACAGTAATCATGAATAACCTAGTCATAATTCACATAGGGCTCACACATTAGAAACTGTAATCAAATCCAAGAAAGGTAGTAAGACAGTAGCATCCAAGCTTGCCCTACCAAAGCTATAGATGCAGGGGGTTGGTAAATGATTTGTAAGTATTAAATAGTGTTATCACCAATTGAACTGGCGATTCCATTCTTTTTTTTTTTTTTTATTGTTAACTGCAAATAGCCAGTCAAACTGGCTATTTTGACCTGCAAATAGCCACTCAAACTGGCTATTTTCATTGTTTATTAAATATTTGCATTGTGTATTCAATATTTCGCTGACATTGTGTATTCAGTATTCAATATTTCGCATTGTCTAATAAATTACATTGTGTATTCAGTATTCAATATTTCGCTGACATTGTGTATTCAATATTTTGCATTGCCTAATAAATGACTCATTTCAATATATAAAGGCCTCTGAATCTTTTGACATCCCAAATCAAACTATAACATCACTAATAAAAAATGAAATCGCCTTTTAGTGAAGCCAAAAAAAAAAACGCCAGTTGTTATATTAAAAAAAAAATGTCAATTTCAGATTCTATTTCCGGTTTTATACTTATCTAAGTAAGTGTTTTTTTTTACGTTTATTTGTTGTTATCATGTATAATGTATCTCTTTTTGTGTATTACTTATTATTTGTTTATTGTTATGTAACTAATAAATTTAATATTCAATCATTTATATAATTTTGATAATAAAAAGCATTATATTTCGATATTATTTACGAACTAATAATTTTGAAGTCGTATAATATTATAGTTCACGTTTTGAAGTAAGGACACAAGAATTCATTAATACTTTGTTTGCTTTCACCATGTTCAATCTTTACATCTCAGCTATGATCTTAAAGTATTAATGAATTTGAGTCTCAATTTGATAAGGTTCTCACTTAGATAGTCTCAATTTGATAAGGTTGTCACTTAGTTTTCCTCCAAGCTAGTTAATTACACGAGGAAAATATTGGACATTAAACTCAATATGAAATTGTCATTTTATATATACACCCATGAATATTAGTTCGTAAATAATATCGAATTATTCGCTCCTCCCTCCTGCAAGCATTCATAATACTTTGTTTGCTTTCACCATTCTTAACATATCTCTACAAGTTCTGTCAACAGTGGACCAAGGAGGGGGTGAAGGAAAGGCAATGTATATTGATGCTGAGGGTACTTTTAGGCCTCAGAGACTCGTATTAATCCATTAGTATTATATTTCGATATTATTTACGAACTAATATTCAATATTACGAACATTTACGAACTAATAATTTTGAAGTTGTAACTTTAAAAAATATTATTTACGAAGTAATAATTTTATAGTTAATTTTATAATTTTGAGGTTGTATAATATTATAGTTGTATAATAGTTTAATAATAATATCTTCCAATTTTTAATTTATAATATTATTGTTTTATAAAAAAAAAAAGTAATGCTTACGATTAAGTAATGTAATTTTATGAAAATAATACTAAGAAACTCTTGAAAATATTTGGAATAATTAATTAAAAAACCTTAAAGTTTTATTTGATTAACTTGAAACAGAAATACAACATTGAAAAATGACAGTTACAACATTAAAGAAAGACTGAATACAACAGTGGTTAATAAGAAAACGTAACTAGTCTTAATAATATCCCACTCAGTAGTCTTAATCCATCGTGCCGCAAATAGGCTCGTGATCCTCGTCATCGTAATCTGAAATATCATCCATAAAGTTGGTTGGTTCATATTCACCCTCACCAAATGCGGCCAGCATGTCCTCCTCGGTTGTAAGCTCTTCATAAACTTTCCAATAATAAACCGGTTCCCGCCTAACAAAGACTCGACCCTCTCCAGATAGAAGGTCCCTTAAGGCGGACTGATCCACTACTTTGAACAACCTTTTAATCATGCTTACTAATTCATCTTTTAAGGATCTTAGTTCCTCGCATTTTGTGGTCCATGTATCTGAATTTATAAATAAAATATATATAATAAATTGAATGTAAAACATAAAATAAGAAGAGAATGATTAATATATTACCGAAGGTAGTGTTGGCTGGCATGGAGGGAGTGAGTACAGCATTAGCATTGCCTGTAAATATGTCATTGAGCTTACTTAAGGGTGGAGCACCCAATAATAAGTCCATGTAAATATGTTCAGTAATTAATAATTTAAGACGAGTTTGAAAATTATCCGACTCGTCCCTAATTCTATCTATTTCCCTCTGCACTTCCTGAACTTCAGAATCTCAATTATCAGACATTGTTAACTTTTGTTGTGGTGAGGTGTTGGTGGTTGAGGAGGGAGGAGTTGTGTGAAAATAAGTTTTAGGAATGTGTTATTTATAGGAAAAAGGGAGGGAGTGATATGCCAGTTGTTTGATCATGGTTGGTTCTATCCTGATTACGGATAAGATTGAATAATATTGATTGGATAAATGAAATCTCACTTTTGTTTTTCATATATTAATTATCTGCGTATTAAATAAAAGTATTTAGTCTGATGTGTAATTGTTTATATGTTAAAACCATTAAAGAAGCTAATTCATATTTAAATCTTTTACAGTTATGGCATCTTCTTCTTCTTCCCAGCCTAGATGTTTCCAGGGTCCCCTCTGTGATACACTATTTTGTCTCCAGGAAAAGCATATATCCGCACAGGTTTTTAAGTCTGAACGTCCATCTAATGTTGCCGCCTTAGCACGTAGAGCGGACGGTAATGTATGAAGAGAGTGGGCGTATGAGATGGAGAATTGTCAAGGAACGGCAAATTACGTCGCGCAGATGGGCTTTGGGGAATTTTTCATGTTAGGAAACATGAGAAACGACCACTCTCTTTTGCATGCATTGCTTGAGAGATTTCATCCCGAGACCCACACATTTCACTTTCCAGTAGGTGAGGCGATGATTTCTCTGGAGGATGTTGAGGTCCTCCTTGGTCTTAGGGTCGATGGTTATCTTGTGGGGTCTAATCCCACCGGTTTGGTGGTTCCCGACACTGCTTGGGATTCCTATGTTCAGGAGATGCTTGGTTTAGAGGATCTTCCCCATGGGCGTTCCTATTTTGAAGCCGAGAGGTTGGTCACGTCACACTTGGAAACTAGGATACGTAGACCCGCTACGTTGACTGAGACCGACATGCAGCAGCGTGCTCGCTGTTTTGTTCTTTGGATGTTAGGTAACGGGTTGTTTATCAACTCTAAGAAGCAACATGTTCACAAGGATATGGTTCTGTGTGTAGCTGACTTTAATGTGTGCAGTGGCTACAGTTGGGGTTCAGCTGTCTTGGCTTACTTGCTGCATGATATGTGTAAATGTGTTTTACGAACCCCCTCGGACACTATTTACATGAACGGAGCCACACAACTGGTGCAATATTGGGCGTACGAGCGGATATCTATTTTAAGGCCTCAATTTCGCGCGCAAAATGATGCGCCGGTTGGCATGCCAGTTACTGGAGGTCCTTTAGGTAGTCGTTACACCGACCGTCGTTGCATTCAATGAAAAGTGAATTTGCCGTATTATCGGGATCAGTTTGCCGCCTTCTCATGGCAACAGGTAGTACTCCTTTTATTAGAGCGGGGACCATTTATTTTTTGTTTATTGTTACCATTCGCTACCTAATTTGTTTCCGTTTACATTTTTTGTAGTTCGAGTGGACCCCCTATAGGAACATCCTTCATAATTTACCAGATGAGTGCAAGAGTGGCTGGGGAATATACCTCTCTACCGTGCCTCTCATATGTGGATTGTGGGTTGCCTTCCACAACCCGGATCGATGTATTAGACAGTTTGGTGGTGTCCAAGCGGTGCCTGTAGGTGGACTTGTATTGACAGAGAACAACTGGAAGATCCATGTGGCTAATAAGTATTTGACAAAAAAAAATGTGGATAAATGGAGGAATGACCACCTACTAGAGTATATCAACATGTGGAACGATAGGCGTCAACAAATTATTTATACAGGGCCGCTTGATCCTAGTAGGGTTCCCGAAGTAGATCCGTGTTATGTAGCATGGTATCTAGATAACTCTGTTCGTTATATCTGTGATCCAGACGTCATGACTATTAGCGGGTACAATCCGCACGGAGAGAGGTTGTTGTATACGGTATGTTTTTATATTTTTCTTTAGTTAAATTAGTTAAATAAGTTAACTGTTTCACCTTATGTAATGCGTATTGTATTTAATTTAATTTAATTTATTTTGATTTTGTAGAACCAGCGTTTGACTTATCTCCGTCAACGTGTGCAAGGGTGGAGTGATCAATCTTTTGCTTACGAAGTAAATGCTTATCTTGGAGGTGTAGCCAAGAGTCCTTGGGTAGATCCTCCTGCTACCGTGCCACCTACTCAGGTTATGAGGAGCCCTCCCGCCGCAGATGCCGAACATGAGATTCCACCAGTAAGACAACGGAGACATAATCGGACACGCGAAGAGGCACGGGCAATGCAACAAGCTTACAATGCTCAGCATCAACACCAACACCAAGAGGAGGTGGTTGTTCCCCAACAATGGTCCCAGGATCCGGAACCACATTTTCCGCAGTATCAAGTCCAACAAGGTGGTTTCATGGGCTTGGAAGGGCTTGATTTGGATGATTTGAATTGGGAACAAATACAAACTACTATTAGTGATGCTGGTGGATTGAGTGGAGCACATGGTGACAATGTTGGGGGTAGTGGTGCTGGTGTATATGGTGGAGTCGGTGGTAGTGGTGATAACTGGGGTGGATACGATTATTGTATGACGAGCACTACCTACCCTACCGGTGGTGGATATGATGGAGCTGTGACCGGCACTACCTACCTTAGTGGTGGTGGATATGATGGAGGCATGACCGGCACTACCTACCCTAGTGGGAGCGGATATGATGGAGGTATGACCGGCACTCCCTACCTTAGCGGTGGTGGATATGATGGAGGTATGACCGGCACTACCTACCCTAGCGGTGGTGGATATGAGGGTGACGGTTTGGATTTGAGTTTGAGTTTGAGGCCCTCTGACCAGTCTGCAGTTGTTGATGCTTCACAAAGTGTGTATATGACACCCGAATAAGAGCTTAGGCGTCTGACCAGACCCGTTGGTCATCGGGATAGTAACCAACACGTCAAACCAACCCAAGGCATTGGTTTTGGTACTCGTCCTAGACGTATTTTCACACTCGAAACAGACGATGAGGATGAGTAGTTTATTTCCGTCTCATGTAATTTGTGTGGCTTTCGTTTTTAAAATTATTTGTGTGGCATTCGTTTTTTAAATTATTTGTATTCGTTTCCTTTGTATTGTATTGAGACGCTTTGAATTGATGACTAGATTATTGTACAAGGGTCTTCGTACATTAAGATAAGAATTACACAATGATGCATGCTAATCACTCTCATCTCTCTCGGCAACTCTATCTGTCGGGGGATGTGACATTGGACAACGTCTTCGTTCATGGTTCATGTTCCCACAACGCGTACATGGTGGTCCACTTCTACCATTACCACGTCTCCTAGTGTAATCCATCGCCCCTAATCTACGATTAACAGTTCTACTACCTGGACCTGAATGCCTAACTAGTCTAACCTCATCGACCTCAAGTGACCAGTCAACAGTTGGCCACGTACCACAACCCATAACTGGATGAAAGTTTCATGAATACTGCTCTCTCCAACCTTCCATCGTATAAAATCGGTTGATAGTCATCAATGGATCGTGATTAACAGAATTAGCGACCGCAATCACATGGGAGCAAGGAAACCTATTGTTCTGCCACTTCTCGCAACTACAAACCCCTTCAAGGTGTTTCACCTCGAACTTGTGGCCCCTTTCATCAATAACCACAAAACAATCTCCCCAAGAGGTAACCTTCTGTTTTGTTGAGTCCAGCATATTTGCCATGTAAATGCCCATCGGATGTGGGGGTAGTGGAGTGTTGCAGACGTTGATTTTAGGAAGATCTCTTCGGAATATATAGGCACATTTCTCAAGAGTGCTCTCAACCATGGCTCTAATGGGTAGGTGACGTGCTCATTTGAGAACGTTGTTATAGCTCTCCGACATGTTGGTCGTACTCAGCCCCCATCTAAAAGCACCATCCTCAAAGAGTGTCCACATCGTTGGGTCAATTTGTTGTAGATACTCAGCAGCTTTGGGGTTTAACTCATTCATTCTATTCCAAGCATTCCAGTATTTCGTCTGATTGAGCTCCGTCCCCAAGATCTGACAAGCCTCCTTCAATCCCTTTCTCCTAAAATTGGTCAACAAATTGGCTTTGATGTGCTCTAAGCAAAATCTGTGCATCCCATATGAAGGGTACTTCTGCAACATCACTTTCATCGCCGCAATTATACCTTCCAAAATAACCGACGTAAGTTTTAGTAACAATTTCAACAAACAATAATAAAGTGAAGAATTTTTAAAATATAAAATACCTAGATGCCTGTCCGAAATCACTTAAGTGAAACGATCTTTGATGATCGACTTCTTCAGGTTACTCAAGAAAAAAGTCCAGCTAAGTGTAGTCTCATCATCAACAAGAGTCCATCTGAACTCTTGCACATACAAACTGGTTATCCTTGATATAAACATAACTTCTTCTACCAAACAAATCTGTCCACACAAGTGTGAACGACATCTGTATGACTCCGAGATCGACATTGCAATACATATTAACCTTCTCAACCAGATCATCAAATGAGAGCTGCCGATCGACGAGAATCATACCATCAGCTCTACACATCGTCTCTCCCACAACACCACCGACCCAAGGAACCCCGGAAGTCCAGAAACAAGATAAAAAAAATGGAGCGTTAAATGCCATTTTCAGATTGGTGTTCGTTTAAAGTGGTGAATGTTTGAAAAAATTTATTTAATGAAGTGTATTTTTGAGGTTACCGTAAAGTAGTGTATCAAAAATGAAGTGTACATACAACTCAATTAGGGATTAAATAGCGTAGAATGTGGTGTGAAATTAAAGTAACCAGAAATCGCCAGTCCAACTGGCTATTCCAGAAATCACCAGTCAAACTGGCTATTTCAGAAATCACCAGTCAAACTGGCTATTTCAGAAAAGGGAAATCACAAAAACGCCAGTTCAACTAGCTAAAACACTACTTTTGCTTACAAAAAAAATTAATTCCAAGGGATGGTTACAAACATTTTTGTAACCCCTGATATTTACTCCACACCTTGCACTACTGTTGCAAAACGTTTACTGACAATTTGCAGAGAATATAATAAATAATTATCATAACTACACAACTACTAGAGATTGCCAATTGACACACTTTGTCAGATACTTCGACAATTGTCGTCGGCTTCAACCCAGGAAGATATAAGCTCAAACTCCCTCCATTCAACTTCACACTACACATTTCTTTTTTCACATTTGCCAAAGCGCGTTTTGCCTCGTAAATATAGTTTGCTACGTATTTGCAAAAATTATACGAGTTAGATATTTTTAATATACTCCTAAAGACGAATCAAACAAGATCCCACATGAATATATTTTCTCCTATGTATTAGCCGGAAATTGAAAGATTCTTCTTACTTGTGAATAGTGTCAAAAAGAGAAATGTGTAGTGTGGAGTTGAATGGAGGGAGTATAAGGTTGCTTCACAAATAGTAAAATCACCCACCATATAAGAGAAATTGATGCAAGCAGAAGTTCAGATGGTAATATATTATAAGCTATGTTACTCTGACTAAGCTGCAAGCGTCGGAGAATAGGAGACGGTTATTTGTGGCAAAATTTTCAATGTTTTCGTCTAACATGAAGATTCGTGTCTGACACAATTTGAATGGAACGCAACCAAATTGAGCAACATAGATTATAAGCAAATAATTGAGCAAGCAAAAAGCAAGGCACACAATTAATTTTCAACACCTTTTGAAGACAACTAGAAAGCAACCTCGAATAGAACAAAACAAGAAAGTATGCATGTGACAACCCTCGCGAAAGCATAAATATAAACAAATAACATGCAGCGGAAATTAGAGAATTTTTAAAACTTTTTAAGACATGTTTCGAAAAGATTATCAAAAGATGAAATCCAACATAAACAAATGAAGTAGTAGTGTCGAAGAGGTCGACAAATCACTACAAGGGAGACAACGGTCCCAAAAAATACAAATAACTCTAATAGTATAAGAGTCTAAGCGGTAATAGGTAATCATCGTGAAACGACGCACGCTAGCTCACACTAGTCTCAACCCCATGTAGCACCGACTTGTACTTGTACATTCATAAAACATGAACGCCACAGTCAGTGGGGAGTAACTTTGGGTTCTCTCAGCCATATCACAAGTAAACATACATAAACGACAATTAAACATGTAGAAAGGCATGTACGAGAGAATCATGTAAAGTACAAACATTCATTTCAAGATATTATGATATAAGTAAGTGAAATGCCAAATAATAAACATCATGCTATGAATCGGCTCGGGAAGGACACCCTTAGGCAACTATATACACTCGAAGGCTTACATCTCACCGTTAGTGGCATATACTTGATAAGGTAGAGACTCGACATACGAACCAATTGAATCATCTATTTCATGCAAGAATCCAACTCAAAGTTCACATATGATTCAACTTACAAACAACCATCTAAACATGCGAATATAGCAACATAACTCACACGATAAATGGCACGCACTAGCATCATGTACAATAGCAAGACAAGTCAATGGAAGTCCACGGGATAAGACGTTTCCCTGAACCGTATACGATAAGACGTTTTGCATACTCATGACTTTTACAAACATGTCCACGGGGTAAGACGTTTCCCTGAACTGTGTTCGATATGACGTTTCGGACACACAAGACTCTTATCTTCTCGGTAGAACGACCATAATAATACGGTCCTAGTCTAAACCTGGCCATATTCTCGGGATAAGACGTTTCTCGATTCGACATGTGGTATGTCGTTCCACATCCAAGACTCGATCACACAAAGGACGTCGAGTACCCCAAATTCGGCTAAACCACACAAAAGAGGCGGAAAGATATATATAGTCGAAAATCAAGCTAGTACGCTACATGCAATGACACCACCTCGCAAGGATACAACATTTGACGGCCGGGTCGATCAACGCATTGCGTTCACCTCCTAACAACGTCGTCATATCCCCACTAAAACATGCATAAAATTATCAAGGATACACCCCATCGCTCCGACATTCCATTCTAACGAGGATAGGGTGTAGCCGGAAATTGAGAGTTCAAAGCACTCAACATGTAGTGCTCAAATCAAATACATAAGGTAAAACCGACTCAAGAGGGGAAATATCAAAAACCGTCACAAAACATGTGATAAAGCATAATATAAATGTAGCAATGATAAACATGAGACAATACGTGATTAAATAAGCATTAGACCAAGTTTAAGAAGTATAATGAATAAGAAACATAGATCTCATCTCAAAACAACAAGTTTGGAAACTAACTCAAACAAGAGTCCACTTCAAACGCTCATAACTAGAGTTTCAGAAATGCAAATGCAGAAATTCTAGATGGAGGTGATAGCTTATTCTCTTACAGTTCCAACGATAGGTCACACGCCCCAAACAGACAAGTATTAAAGGAGATATCACGATTTTACGAAAAAGGGTCGGACTGGACCCGCCCGAGTTGGACCCGACCCTTCCGGGTTAAAAATGTCCTACTTCGTTTTAAGGCCCAAACCCGTCCGGGTTGGACTAGACCCGTCCGGGTCCTATTCAAATTCGCAAGGGTTCAAGCCAAAATTCATCCAAACTTCAAGTTTAAGTCAAACAAGTTCTTACCCATTTGTAATTACCAACATAAATCATCATAAATCACCACTTAGCATGACATATGAGAATCATAACATTCCATATGACATTATAAGCATAATTAAGTTATCATTCAAGACTTAAATACAAGTTTAAGCAACAAGAAGGTAATTCATCATCAACACCACCAATTTTCCATCAAATTGGGACATACAAGATGCAATT
This sequence comes from Heliosperma pusillum, assembly GCA_022085475.1. NCBI lineage: Eukaryota > Viridiplantae > Streptophyta > Magnoliopsida > Caryophyllales > Caryophyllaceae > Heliosperma > Heliosperma pusillum. The sequence goes on along the minus strand of JAIUZE010002252.1, from coordinate 2,742 downwards.
CAACAATTAAATATATTGTAGTCATAGATCTATACTATTGTTTACTCAAGAACTCATCTTTCACAAGTAAATGCTACAATTAACAACTAAAACACATAAAGATATCGAGTAACTCTTCACCGTTACCTTTTTGCGTCTTCAATTTCCTTTAAGCTCTTCTTCTACTAGAAAGTAGTCCCTCTCCGGATCTTCTAAGTCTCCTCCTACAAAATTTGACATACAAGATGAAAATTTTCATCTTGGAAAAAGATGAGAAAGTGAAAGTGAGAAAGATTGGATTTTTCTTACCTTAAAAGAAAGAGGGAAAGAAAAGAGAAAGAATAAGCTAAAAACTAAGAGGTTTGAGTGAGGATTGAGTGAGATATGTGAAGGTTTGTGTTGTTCAACAATGGTGAGAATAGAGAGGTTAGAGTTTTAGTGTGTTTGTTTGGGTGAGGGGGATGAAGGAATGTTGCTGAAAAATTGGAGTGATAAGTGAGGAAAACTTGGGCCAAAAGGTGAGTAGAGATTTAGAATAAGGCCCAAAGCGAGTCATGAAGTCCGACTCACCTAAAACTCTGAGTAGAGCCCAAATATGGACTCGGATTTGTCAAATAAGACAGGGAAAACAAAGATATAAATTGAATCTAAAATTAATCTAACTAATACTCCCTCCCATCCAAACCAAATGTTACATGGGAGGGAGCACAAGTTTTAAGAATATATAGAAAAGGTAAGGGTAGTATTGGAATGGAAGTAGGACCACTTGAATATTTAATGTTAGTTGGGTGGGTGGGGTAATGGCATATTGTGTAAATATATAGGGTAAATGAGGAATAGTTGGTCTTATTTCTTACCCGAAAAGGAATGGGTAGTTTGGTTTGGATGGTCCAAATAAGGTAAGTGTAATCTTTGGTTTGGATGGGAGGGAGTAATAATATAATATTATTAAAATAAAATAGGCCACGGTTGCGGGTGTTACAATGCATGTTTAATTATTATTAAAAACAACCTCGAGTAAAGCAAAAGAAGAATTTTTTTAATTAATTATTAAAAGCATGTAAGTTTAATTAAAGATACCGCGTTTCGGGCAGAGGTACAACAACCGATGGCTGAGGAGGGAGACCGGTAGGAGCCTGAGGCGGAATGTACGGAGGATGCAGTGGGTTTGATGGATGCGGCAACATTGGTCTCACCATAGATGATGGTGGTTGTGTGGATAATGGACGCAACGCGGTGGTTGAAGAAGATACCGACAGAGTGGATGTTAATGTTGGTGCGGTGGTTGCCGTGTGAGTAAGGAGAGAGAAGGGGCGGATTAATTGATTTTAGTGATTTAGTGAAAGCCCTAATTCATGAGTCACAAGAATTCCAGTATTTAACATTCTTCCTTGGTATTTATATTACGAGGTCGAGGACGGAAAATGGAAGCAACGACTCAAGGAATGCATACTACGTAGTGCATACCCCCGTTAGCCCGGCCCATTCCGAATTTTACCCAGGATTGGGCCTTTGGTTAGGCCCATAAAATCCCATGGCCTGCCCAAAAGGGGCCCAATTCTAAATATGGGCCGTGTTTGGGCCACATTTGGCCCGCATTTTAATCAGGCCTGACCCAAATTATAATTTGAAATGAGAAAAAACTCAGTGGCCTGCGTTTTGTTTATCATTGTGAGTCCATAAGAGTTGTCATAACAACACGACTCTAAGGGTCACCGTACTATTTGAAGTTATGCTTACTCACGAGAATGGTTGAAATTATATCCAACTCTAAGAGTCTCCGTCTATTTGAAGTAAAGATTCAAGACTCTTATAAATAACCATCAAATAAAGCTTTGAAGAAGTGTGATAATTGAAATGGTCGGTGATTCCAACTAGTTGAAGATGCCACCAAGCTTATCAAATATGAATGTATATTATTTTAAAAACAAAGTTTTAATACATCATGGATCAGGCGGTCATCAAAATCCATGGATATAGTAATGAAGAGGAGTAAAATGCGCATTGTACTATTTTTCCCTTAACCATGGTTTTATCTCATTGTTTTTCCTGGAAAGATTTTTTAATGAGGCAACATTACATGCGCAATATGAGACATCTGATATTTTAGACAACGTACATCCAAGAGGGGGTGTTGTAAAACATATGTAATTATGGATGTACGTTACATGCTATGTATTTATTTAGATTGTTTTAATTAACTTATGAAACATTGCATATGTTCAATCTCAGCGTAGTTCTAAATAGATGTCATTACTCATGTATATTATGCATCAAGATCAATACAATATTTCTCCCCTTTACTTTGTTTCTCTGTATTCAAATTACTCTTAGTTATCTTTATTTACAACAAATTCTTAATTACTCTTATATCCTATAACAACTTTAAATTTAGCCTATATATTAATAGCTTTCATCGTTATACCCATGCCTTATGTCGTTTTTCTTTTTCAATTATTCTTTGGTTTCTCGATCATTTATTTTTCAAGTTATTGTAATTTAATTGTATTGCATACTCCATTTGTATGAAATATTAAATTATCAATTTCAGTAGTTTCACATTAATTTTTATGTGCTATTTATTTCATTTTATATTCCTAATTTTTTTGGTCTTGATCTATGTCGTCTTTATCATGTGCAAACGCAAATGTTCCTCTAAGAGGGTCGCACGGTGCGATCAATTAACATTGATCACTTTTTGACGAATAATGACCACTTTTTAATAAATAGCGTCCACCTTGTATGACTACAAAATGACTTTTT